>VCJC01000418.1:0-26515 GCA_024140195.1 Backusella luteola
AACAATGGAGGCAGCTTAGGCTGTTTCTTTCTGGGAAGAAGAAACTGGTATACATATCAAGGACTGGTACTCTATTCTATTATCCTCGGATAGACGGCAAACCCCCCGTACACAATTGGAATGGCTTGTGGTTTGCTTTACGGGAAGTGGTTTCCACATCACTGACGATTACTTTGGTAACACGTTATAGCATGTAGGTGGTTCCAGTTATTTAATCCTCTGCCTAAGCGAATTAGAGAAGTGGTTTTCACACTCACTGACAGTTGCCTTTGGTAACACTTTACAGTGTGAGGGGGATGATTACCAAATCAATAATGGAAGAAAAGTACTTGGTTTTGATGTGTTTATGTCATTTTTTTTTCTTCTGCAAAAAAACAAATCAAAAATGAAAATGGCTCAAAACTGTAGCTATAAACAATTTTATATATCAATTCTATTTATTTATTGTACTTGTATTGTTGCATTATTTCATTGTAAATTCATCTCTAATAAATCATGCTGTTGCCCTTTAATAAATACTAAAATAAATAACCAGACAAATAAACATTTTACTTCTATTTTGTACAAATGACTACTGACAAGGTTACATTTCTAAGTGATATCTAAATAAATTAAATAGATAAATAAAAAAACTCCCTTTTGCGATTATGATTTGATCAAGTATTTTTTTAAGCTTCTCAAAAAATGAGATGATCCAAATTCCTTTCTGTATGAAAAATACATAGTTCATTGACATGAGGAGCATTGTGAGATGAGAAAGATACAACCTTCGTATAAGAAGATAAACTTTATTTTTATTTTATCAAAGAGAACAAATATACAGTGTATATTGTGAATAAATTAAAAAAAGGAAAGGTGGGGGGAATCTTATCTATCATGTTCATCTAAGCAACACTTTCAACCGGTACTCGAGGTTCAATCTCCAAGCTGCGTTCGTAAAGAGCATCTACATCTTTACTATTATCTAAATTAGATTTGATAAACTCTTGTAGTTCATTCACTGGCTGGAATATATAGCCGGGAGACTGGAACTGTTTAATTTCTCGAATGACCTCTGCAGATTTTTGTTGTTTGGCAAAGTTGATCAGATTAGAGTTTTTCCTCAAGTAGTGAGGGTTTCCGTCTTCAATAAATGTAAGATCTTGTAGGTAGATACCCAAAAATGGAATACAGGGTGGGTTCACTGAATGAATCATTTCACGGTATTCTGTAAAGTTTCGATTTGATCCCATCAATTTTCTAATCTGTGCTAGTGTCTGGCTTGTACGACTGCTCACCAACTCCCATGTTTTCTTTAATCTTCCTACTGAGCTGTTATCAAAGGCGGAAAGGATAGCCATGCATGTATTATAGTTGTTCATGTCAAGGCAACGCTAAAAAGAAAGGTAGGTTAAAATTTTGATAAAAAAACAAAATGATATGATCGGGAACTTACAGTTGCTACCAGGGACCAATGTTTAATTACAATGGCACGTTTTTTGGCTTCCTTGTAAAACAGGATACTACCAGTGACCCAGGCGGTTAGCTTATTACAGTAATCGATGGATTGTTTCACGTTAATGGCGATATCACCCTCGGCTCCTTCACAGGACCAGGCCTTGCGTAAACATTCGATGGGCTGAATACTACTATAAAGTTTATAGTCTGTAATTGTAAGCTGTCTAGCCATTTCCAAAGGATCCACATCAAACAATTTAATCAAGGTCAGGTTTTTTGGTAAGATGGGAATGGGTCCAAGCGTCTCGTTAGGAATCAATTTTTTCAGACCACTTGCATCATCTTCTACTTCACGTCTCTTTTGAATTAAACGAGTAAGTTGCAGTGCGGAAAATGAGGATGAGTCAGAAATAACTGTGTTGTTGAAGAAGGAAAGTTTATCCAGGATTCGTGCATCTTCATCAGTATAGTAATTCTCTAACCAATTCTTCATGACGTTACAGACACTAAATAGATACGATATTTAATACACCTTCAATACTACATATAAATACTACTTACCGTAAACGAACCAACTTTTGCTTCTTTTCAGTCCAAATTTCAAGTTCATCTGGTGTAAGAACGCTAGGTGGAGATAAGTTGTATCTCTTTTGGAGGAGATCAATGAACTCATCAGTTGTACAAAATGATCTATATGTCAATAAGAAGTTTGCAATGAAACTCATATCTATGCAAGCAAGAAAAAAAGTATTAGTCTCAACCAGATAGTATTCTTACAAATAAAAAAACTTTACCAATATAATCGTGAAGAGTCAAGCGTTCTACAAGACCAGCCAGAGTACCACCCTTGATGGTTTTTTCTTGTGTAAATTCAATATCACCTTCTGAATAATCATAACCGAGGTACCAATACTCCTCATCTGTCTTGTGATAAATGCCATGTTGCTGTGGACCATAACTATGCTGTCGTTTTAAAGGCTTTGATCCATCAGTAATAGCTGAACGACTACTCATGCTAATGGAAGGACGATGTTGAGTAAGGCTTGGCATCAATCTTTTAGATTTACTGCCATTCTCAGACAGTTGTTCATGTTCGTTAACACTTCCTTTATGGGGACGAGAATACCCAGGGGCTGCTGCCTTTGCTAATCCTTCATTCGTTGCGGTAGCAGAAGACTCGAAATAGGTGTGAATAGGAGAGTGTGGTCCCTCTGATTCGTCGATGGTTGCAGCTGCTGAATTTACCAACGATTCGTTCTTTCGTAACCACATTTTTCGTTCAGTCACCATTTGATGCAAGTTGCTGTGAATGTTATCAATCGCATCCTCTACGCGCTTCAAAGACTCGTCTACAGCGTCAACGCTGGACCGTAAATCAAGATTCACGTCAGTTAATGTCTGAACGGCACTAAACAACAAACCAACAGAGTTGTAGAGTTTTTGTTTGCTTAAGCGGAATTCGGGCAAGGTAGGAATCTGGGTACTGTCGACTTTGCTTAAATCAATATCTCCTAAAATAGATATATATTGGCTGATCTGAGTAGATAAATTTTGAAAAAGGAAAACAACGCAGGATCTAGCGCGGTGGCCCAAGTAAAGCTTCTCCTCCTCCGTTTTCATATCTGCAGATACTTCTGAGACCGTATCACTCTCGGTATCATTGCTTGGTGAAAAGAACTGTTCTTTTTCAATATTGTAGATGTTTGTCGATGCGTCGCACAATGCATTTGTTGTACCCATAATCTGTTTGGCGTGTGTTTGAATGCTTACTAATAAATCCTGGTTCAGCACATATTTTGTCTTTACAGGTGCCTTTGCTGCAGGTAGTGAGTCGCTCTTTCGCTTTTCTTCTACCGTTGTTGGTTCAGAGATGGTTGTAGTGGGCTCGGATGTGTTTGTGTTTTGAGTACGATATTCTATTTCTACCTGCTCGTTCTCCTTTTCTAATTCTATTAAGCGTGGGTTCACTGGTTCAATGACAACATTTTTAATTTGGCACTGCTGGATAAATTTCTTTACTGCATTTGAAAGTTCTGCTGCATCACGTTGTACTTTGGCATGAACTTGGCTAGCAGATATCACAGGAGAGTCGTTTACTATTTTTGCCGATAAGATAAGTTTTGAAAGACTGGTTAATACATGTCGATGTGGCTCCCTCATCTCGGGTGACTGTAAATGGGGTGCCTCCTTGTCCATGGATCGAGAAGAATAAAGCATTAAGCGAACAGCATCAACAATGACCGATATTTTCTGTTTAAAAGCAGCTCCTTCACCACGCACAGCGGCAGTATTTAAATCTTGTACACCTTGGGCAATCTTTATGGCTACACTTTTCCATGAAAGTGGTGTTTCTTCAATAATTTCGGCCGAAGTTACTAATTTGGATGATCTCTCTGATTCGGTAGAGCTTTTTCTCCTCTAATAATATTTATTATTATTATTATTATTATTAACCCAAATACACACACATGTATTTATCAAGTAGTATATGTACCAGTTTTCCGGTTGTTTTGTCTATGTCTTCATAATCCCAAGTTGTTTCCTGTGTTATTGAGTTGCCGTAATATACTTTTCCTTGCGGCGTTGTTCGCTTTGACCAATAAGCCATAACCTAAAAAGAACATATTACTTAAATTAAATATAATTTAAATAAATAAATTAAATTCAGATATCTTTACATTAGACTTGTCAATATCCTTTGCTTCAAGTGATAATGTGCTAGAAGTCTCCTTCTTTTTCACTCTACCAAAGTCTTGGTAGTCTTCAAAGCTTTCGTGTGTAGTTGTGTCCTCATTGTCTGATTCAAATCGAGGTTGAGATTTATTTCGTGGCATTTCGTAGTAATCGTCTTCAGTGTCATCGTCCGAATCTTCCATTCCAGGATGAGTCCAGCGAAGGCCACCAGTGTACTGGTTATGGTAAAATTCAGTGACACCGTCTTCAGCTATTCGAAGTATCCAACCCTCTGGCAGTGATTTCTGTCGTGAATAAAAACTCTCGTCTTCGGGGAAGGGTTGTTGTTGAGGAGGTGGTGACTTTCTATAAGCAGAAAGCGTCTTCTTCTTTCTTGGTGTTATTGAAGATGACATGCTGTTTGTTCGAGATTTTGTTGGACTCTTCATATTCTCAATAAGCTCTGGGTTTATATCAATTATCTCGACATAGTTGCTAGGAAACCACCCTCGTCGTCCTTTGCACCTTGAAAATAAAAGGCGTTAAAAATACAACACTCTTAATATACCAAATAACACAGAAATATACTATGTTTACCAGCCGTCCCACCATCCGGTGTCTAACTGCGAGAGTACTTCTATTTCCTCTCCTTTGTGGAAAGAGAGTGAAGACTTTTCTGATGATGAAAAGCTATAAAGTGCCTTGACTCTACATATCACCTTTGGACTCTCTGTTTTTATTTCCATTTTCGACTCCAAAAAAAGAAAGAAAAAAGAGTATGGCAAATAAATAAATAGAAAAAGAGAAGAGGAAAAGATGAATATCCGTAGCACAATTAGCAAATATAATAGTTTAGTATGAAAAAAAAAAAATAAGGTTCAGTGTCTGTTAAATGATTTGTGCAGATGTTTTTTCTTTAGAGCAAATTTTACATTTCCACTTGCTATATTTATGGGCAAAAAGATGATTTGTAATGCTCGCAATTGTTAATGTTGTCATCCATCAAGCAAAAATGGTGCATTGGTTAGTGTTTGTTATTGTTTATGACTAAACCTTTAAATTGTGCGCTTGGGCATTTTAGTTATCCCAGAACGTGGCGAGATAAATGGACTCCGAATTTGCAATTATTTAAAATTTGATCTGTACCACTGATTGACTTTTTTGGCAAGCTGAGATGTTACACATATAAAAAGAGATGAACTAAAACCCTTTTTATTCAGTACCAGACTGTCATAAAAAACAACAAAAAGATGCCTTTAACTATGTGTTTAAACGGGTCAAGTGGCATTCTCTTTTTCATCCACACTTTCAAGAATCGATATAGAATTACATCAGTTGATAACATGCAGAAATAATATAATATATTATACATATTGCTTAATTGACGACACTCGTTGCATTTTACTTGTATAGACATGCTTTGCCATTTTATTATTACACTTTCTTTTTTTAATAATATGGATAGGCTACCACTTGTCAGCAAGTATATCAAACTCATTAACAAGTTTAAGCCCAACATACGTTAAGTCATATTCTATATTTTATTTAATAAACCATATGATATTCCGAATACAATATAACTATAAAATTCATTTTAATAGTATGCTTATGATTCTGCTTTTATGAGTGATGCTGATGATGATTTTAAATACTATGAATTAAGTAAGCTTGGCATAATCTGGTCGAGCTGTACATTATCAAACTTTCCTATAAACAATAAACCCTCATTAATGTACCAAAATATATTATATAAATAGTAATTGGTTATATACCTGGTATTGGAATGAAATAATCGCATACTTCACGATCAAACCGTTCTTTATATTGATCCGGGGGAACAATTGTAACTTCTTTTTTTGACGATCTCAGTGTTGATTTACTTTTGGATTCAATTTTCTTATACCATGTATACGCTCCAATAAAGTCTATACATATATGTGAATCAACAGTGCTTTTGCAATGTCTATTTTCATTCTCATACCAACAATACCGGCAGTCATCTCGCCTTTCTCTCTATCAATTCCAACCAACAGCGAGTAATCCATAATATTGCTCTTTGATAAGAACTCGGTATCGTTTTGAATGGCAGTTTGGATCATAGCTTTTGACTGTTCATTTACAGGTAAATGCATTCGGTGCTCTGATTTTTTTAAAAAAAAAAAGGTTAACTCCAGTTTGTAATAGAAATGAGATAATGTATTTGTGTGTTACCATCCAGCCAGTCGCCATCCCACAATGTAATATCAGTTTGCTGTTTACGGCACTCTTCCACATGCCGATCTTGAATTCCTTTAAAATCGAATCTCTACAAATAAAAAAAGGTTAGATTTACAAGAGCCCACAAAGAAAAAAAAATACAATACTTTTATGATATGATGTCCGTAAAACAAATGTTCCATAATCAACACATCCATGTCAAGTGTTTCTTTCTTATCCAGTGTATTTTTCATACGAATGGTAAAGAATCCAAATATTTTGGCCAACACGGATGGATTCTAAAAAAGAAAAGAAAAAGTTTATACAATGTTGCATAAAAGAAAACAGAAACGCCCTTACATTAGAAGATTGATTCATGTGTTCAAAGTATTTGGGTGCAAATTTTAAAAATGCATCCTTTTCAGCAATATTCCAAGCATTAACCATTTGCTTTACTACAAGTCTATCATCTTTTTTAAAAATAATAAATGTTAAAATTACTTTCATTATACTATCCACCTGCTTTACCTTTAGTTTTATAAAAATGGCTTTTACTCTTTCCTCCACTAGCAACCCACGCATCACAACGACTCAGAGATTCAATCACCAATTGATTAATATCGCACTGCTTTCGTAACTGTTCGAATTCCTTTGCATAGTAAACAATGCAAGTGAATTCAGTATTATCATGGACAAACTCTATAAAAGTAATCAGTATATATAACAATTCAAAGCATATCATATACTTTACTGTAATTAATATGAGGACTGATCATCTTCTTGTCCTCACCACTATTTTTGTTGATTTCAGGTTCATAATAGTAAGAGGTTGCTTTGTATTCCTTTGTTGAAATGCTGATATTATCTGAATCTTGTTCGACGGCGCTTAATGGCTCGAGATCACGTTCAGAAAACTCACGTTTCAGACCACGATTGTCGACCTTTGACTCCTCTTGCTTTTTAATCCAAGGTGAATGAGAATGCCATTTGGATTTGAGATCTTCCATTCTTTTGGTGTGGCTCATGTGTGCCTCTGATACACCTGTTTTACACACCTCGACAAGCATCGTTCTGAATGAGGCTGTTTCTGTGCTTGAGCCCGTTGACGAGGAAATGAATTTTCGTTCGATGGATGAGTAGTAACCATCAAGAATCTGAGGCTTTACGGACGCGTTGGAGTCGCTACTTTCTTCTGAGTCTGAGCCACTGGATGTGAGCGAGGGTACTGATCGATTTTTACCAGTGGAGGTAGCTAAAATAGCTTCGTTATCTTCTTTTTTCATATGAGAGTCTTCACCAGAGAATATCTCTTGAAGGTAAGTATTGGAACTTGAATGTCTGTGTTAGTTTTTATTCTTACATTATAGAATTACATTCAAATTAAACATACCTTAGAGTATATGCAATGATGGAAGTAGGCTCATCTTCTCTTACCAGTATAGACGATCCTGGGAAACAATGTATTTTTTTTGATCTGGTGTTTTTAAGATTGGTTAAATTATTGTCATTATTTCGATTTTATGCATAAATGCACTTAAACTTACTCTATATAATCAGGCTGTATCCAATTACAATTATCCATGACCTCTATGCATGACTTCTTTTGCCAAGTAGACAAGTATTCCAATATTGAGTTTGACTGGATTCCAAAATAGCGTCTAAAATCATTCAGTTCATTGAGATCTGTTTTAGAAAGCACCTGCAGCAATCCGTTTTGGTCTGTTTCAAGTTTTTTTCGTATTTCACTTATTTCGGCTTCCATATTTTTTAATTCCATCTGATGTTGTCTGGCCAAATCAGGCGTTAATCCACGGCATTTTCTTTTCCCTTCAGCAGCGATGTAGCGGCTCAGCAAATCAAGATGTGTGGTAACGGAATGGAAGAGAAATTCGATATCCTGTGTTGCTGCCAATTTCCAATCTCTCAGGATGGCCGGATTCATACGTGACTCCTTTTCATGTAGATACTGCTTGGTATCTCCAACCTGAATGCGTGGAACTCTCAATTCGTACCGCTTCGCCCCCTCGTAAACAAACTTGACAGTCACCCCTTTGCGGTTTAGACGAAAGCAACGGATCAAATCTGATTTTGCTCTGTGTTGACACATGGGTTTGCTGAACGTTGAGAAGCGTGTGCTATAAAACGATAGTTCCAGGAATTTTCCAAAAGAAAACTGCTCTGTCAGGGCATGCAGTTTTTGAGGCGTCGTAGATGCATCGCATTTATTGCACATTAACCAAGATTCAATCACATCAGGCAATTGTGCTGCTTTTTCCTCTTCAATCTGAACCAAATCCATGTACACATTAAACTTGCCTGTACCATGCGTAATACAAAAGACATGATCGATGAGCGGCTGTTGGCAACAGTGATAGATGCTGCATTGTCGGTTGGAATCTAGCTTTTTATTGAGACCAGATGCTCCAGATTGGGAATTAAGCGAATTCATTGACTTTCTTGATTGTGAGTGGAGTAAACCCGGACGCTCGGTGATTTGTCCTTCGGTTGAGAAGATTGGTGTTTTACTTTGCTCTATTAACGTTTGGCATGAAGAACGACTTTTATCACACCAGTTTCTAATCACAGAGCCAAGCGTTTGATCCATGCACTTGATTCCCGGAGACGCTTGATCATCGATCTCCTCGTCCTCTTTATTAAAGTTGAAATAATCCATTTTGCTCATGATTGGTCCAAAACAAGGACGCTCAGGGCACCCAATTGGATGACACGTGACACCTACTGTAATACTCTGATGCTGCTTGAATCCTTTCAAAGAACCTGTATTCAGTAGCAGATGCTCCAAACCAAACTTACTGTCCCCCAACGGCTCATTTGAGCGAAATGATGAATATGCAGTGATAAATTGAGGCAGGATGATGGAGTCGAGGTCTGCCTGAGATGGGTTGGATGCTGGATTGCCGTTTAAATCATCTGCATGATAGCTTTGTCGTTTTCTATTAGTTGGATTGATGGACGATAGTAACGTGGACGCTCTTCTTGGTTTAGTCACTGAAATATTCTGACCTAACTTTGATTGGGTGATTTCCCTAAAGTAAATCCTTTTCTGCTCTTGCAAAAGTTGCACTTCCAGGTCTAGTCTGTTTAGTAGCGTTGGATATGGAAAAAAGCAATCAGGAGAGGAAGAAATCAAGGCAAGTTCGACTCGTTTCTTTAGCTTTGAAAACCGATGAGGGTCAGAACTTTCTATGACTTGATCATAATCAAAGTTGGATACTTGTTTGTCAGCATCGAATTTTTTTGTAATATTTCCGAAAGAAAGGCCTCTTTTCAAAAAGGAAGAGCTTGTGCGTTTTTCGGACAAAGGTGTTTTTGTAGCATCTGTGCGCTTTTTTTGGGGAGTGCTCATCAACCAGCCTAGAAAACCTTGTTTCAGATTGGCTTTTTCGTCGGATTTATCGGCGGTTGCTTGTTTCAGGGACGACTGTGTGCTTGGACCATGAATTAGTTTCACATGCTGATCGCGCATCAAGAAATACTCTAGACAAAGACTTTGGATGACATAAATCATTGCAGAAACGATATCGACTAATTTAGATGTGATCGGCTCACTTGACCCATAAATACGAACCGTTCCTCCAATAGGAAACTCGAAAATTGGAAGATGTTCCTCTTTCAGAAATAAAAAAAATATATAAAGTAAATAAAAACGCCCTTTCTTCATGTAGTGCTAATGAATACCTGTTTTATTATTGGTGTTATCACCACTGCCGTGGAATACGTTGGGAAGAAACTTGGAGTCTGTTGGTGAAGAAGCTGAAATGGTCTGAATGCAGATCTTTTGGTTTGAGTTTGTTTGTGATGAAGTAAATGTCTTGTCGCTAATGACGACTATTATGTTGTAAAGAACCTTGAACCATGGTTCCAAAGGCACTTTTTCGTCTAGCAACCAGCGCTTTAATAAATTAGAAATATGCTGGCGTGAACCATCGTCTAAAGTATATTGCTGAAGCACTGGCAATGGCTTAGAGTGCCGTTTTTCAATCATTTTCTACACCAAAGATACTATTAAGTTGAGAGAGAAAGAAAACAAAGCGAGAAAAGGAAAGGGAAAGGAAAGAAAAGAAATGAATATGTAAATAAACAAACCAATAAAAAAATGTGTTATTTTTTCTTTTATATATTTCTGTAGTACAACTGCACCATCATATGTATAACTTGCTGCTTTATTGTATGCTAATATAATTAGTCTTTGTTGTTTTTTTTTCCAGTGATGTGTGTAATTGTTTATTTTCTCTTTTTTCTGGAGAACCTATTGTGCTATTTATGAACATTCAACTTCTTCTCCTAATAAAACGATGTGAAAAAAAATAAGGTTATGATCCATATTACGTCCAATTTCAAAGTAACACTTAACGTATGCTACTTTTTCACTTTTTTTTTTCTTATTCATGGATGAATGAAAACTCAATTTTTCTTAATAAATAATGTTTTTTTTTTTTACAAAAGTTTTTGTATGTGTTAATTGTTTCATCATTGTCCTCCCACAATAAACACTTTATTCTTTTCAGGTCAAAGACTCTAGACCATATAAACAAGTGCCGTGTCACTTCCGAGTTTTGTACAACGATCGTAGCAGTAAAAGCTTTTTTTCAGAACCAGTTTTTTGGACATTTTTTCTGGATGAACAGCAACCAACTTTGAAATCTAAGAATATATGTGTATGGGATAGATATATCTATTATGAGTTGTCCGTTTTCTGACAATGATCTCTGCTATTATTAGCATTGATTTATGCATGGACTTTAATGGTCCTGGGAAACACACTTCAAATGAGACTAGTTAATGTTGATACTGTTGCTATTGGCCACTACAGACATTACGATGCTGAATGTATGTGAAGTTACTTTGTCTTCTTTGTTATATATTACGAATAATTTACACGTATAATAGCAATAAAGACCAAGATTTTTGGTAGCATTGTTACTAATCGAATAAATGAATCGGAATAGCTTGGAAACATCTGTCTGCTACATTATTTGTCGTCATTCAAAAATACAAAATGACAATTAGCCAATAAACTATATCAATGCCACCAGAATAGTGGGATATGAAACCCTCTGTTAACAACTCTAAAGGCCCAAACCTTTTTGTGCAAAGTTTTTCTGCAAGGACCCTTTTTGCATGACCGGATTAATGTTTCTATAAGCAAATGAATTGAGTTCCCAAGCGAAAAGGTATTTAATTTAAATTGATTTATTCAATGATCCCATGTTAGTTTATCATCGATAATCAGTTACATAAATATATTTGTCTCTTCAGCTCTTTTACAATGAGACATATAGTTATATCAGGCCTTTCGTTAAAAGTCATAATCTAAAAGATGAGAATATTTTATAGATATCTAAAACTCAATGATCTGGAAACAGCATCATGCAAATAAACGAAGGCTAAAGTGGATCAAGTCGCTTGATTTAAATAAACTCATAAAATAAAGATGAGATAAAAAAAAAAAGATAGTTATTATTACAGGATCTGTTGTTTAGAAGAAACGATCGTGATCTTTATACTCGCTTGCTGGCTGAGTCTGAGCTTGTAATACACACTTTAACTTTAAAGGTAAAATAAACTTCCGAAAGATCAAGTTTTCTGAGTGTTTATTATTAACATGTTTTTTTGTTTGTATATAACAGATCATTAGATCAGAAAAAAAGGGGGTATAATGTGAAATGAATTTTTAACTGTTACTACTAATCGGAAAGAAGCTTTGTTCAGTGGGTGAAGATGGTGTACTTGTATAGAAGCAGTATTTGTTCAAGAGATCTAAATAATAGTTGGAATTTACATCGATAAGTGTACAAAGGTCGGTCATTGGAAAAGTGGGTGGGTGTGTGGGTGATAGTGAAGGGCTGGGTGGCGGCGATGGTCGCTTTGTATCCGAGTAGCATGGTCCTCCTACTTTAATCGCGATGGCATTCCCCTGCTCCTCTTGCGGTGAAGACAGCATAGTTGACTGCTGGATGAAATAATCGGATGCATTTACCATTGGTTCTTCTATTTTGGGTGGTTCGCTGGAATGTAAGTTGCAAGCTTTTTTGGCTAGGGAGAGCGAATGGCTGAAATCGTAACGTGTGCCGAGCCAAGGCTGACGTTTGCTAAGATGGAGTGGCCGGGCATGTTTGTAGCCCTTGAGTGCATTTGTAAATGAGCTGTCTTTTTCTGAGACATCCTCATGCTGTCTATAGTACATTTCCTCTTGATCATCCTCATCCTCATCCTCCTGCTCATTATCAATTCCATTTCCTCCATCATGTTGTACATTTTCCTCATCGTCCTCCCAGGGATCATTTAAGGGATCTGAAATAACACGAATGAGGTAGTTGATTCCATTATTGTTGTCCATATAATCTCTGGTATCTGCCGTCATTTGCACAGAAAACTCTATTTTACCACGCATCTCCCCACGGTCAGCCAGCTGTCCATGCCCGAAACGTATAGCAAATTCATAAATATCATACAAGGGGTTCTTTGGGTTGGGGCCAAAAAAGGTGGCATCGACATCGTTTACCGTATTCCAGCTGTTGAAGGTGTAGCGTATACTCACAAATTTATCCAATGCCAGATTCCGCACCAATATTTTACCTTTGATTGATTTATTATCCCTTGAGACGGCAAACGATTTCTTGTCCAACATGATTGTATTTGTTTTCTCCTCTTGTTTAGAATAACGTGGCCAATGCGGGCATATGATGCGAAACGTAGGATTTTGTAATCGTTTATCGTGCGCCGATTTTAATACGTTTGGTATTTGTGTTTTGGTAAATAAGCACACGCTTTCCAGTGAGCACGGATCAAAGTGCACAGACTTTTTCTTTTTTCCATCAAAAGTGGTCTGAATAGTCATGATATCAGCTGACGGGTCTTGGTGCTGGTCATTCTCTGATAAGATTTGCTGCTTTTCCTGCTCGTTTGCAGCTGCAACATTTGATGTCATACCTTTTGAGTGGCATTCAAACTTTTTAATAAACCGTCTGGGTGCTGGTTCTGGTACGGGCGCTTGTGCTGGTGTTAATTCCTTCTTTTCCGGTTCCTCTTGTATTTTCTGCTCTTGTTTTAGACTGGTAAACCTTGCCTTTTTACCAAAAACGCTAAACCTCGGTTGTAGCACAGCAGGGGTTGCTGCTTCCTGTGGTGGTGGAGGCGTGCCATCTGCTTGAGTTGATTCATTCGATATATCTTTTAACGAAGTAAACGAGTGTCCCCATTTTTTCTGGTAACGAGGAAACGTGGTAAATGACATAACAGTGAACAATAAAGTGAAACAATAATACAAAAAAGAAAGAAAAAAGGAAAGAAAGCGGAAAATACCAGAATGAAAGAAACAATTGTATTTTATTCGCATATTTTATTTTCCCCGCTATATTTGAAAATCATAATGGTTTTTTGTTTTTTTTGTCACCCTGAATATTAAAATGCAACTGATTTTGTCATACAATGCCACTCAATCAGTGATCGGTAAACTTAATCCAGAAAATGTTGGGGTTTCTCGAGACACACCATCTCTCTGTTTACCATACACACCCCCATACACAACTGAATCGACAGGTTAGGTTGACGTGCATCAACACTATAAATCATAATTTGGTAAGCACAGTGTGGCTTGTTGTGAGAAAACAGACCAATCATAATAATTGTCAGTTGAATAAACATTAACTCACTGTGAAAACATTGTTTGTAAGGATCAAAAACCCAAAGCAATGGGACAAATAAAATCAATAATGACGTATATTAGAAAAGGCTCGTTTTTGAGAAATAGAGTGCTTGCCTTTTAACCATAAAGTCAAACATCTCCGGAACACAGTCTCTCTCTTTTTTTTACACTGATGAAATTGGTACGTGTAAAAATGTTATTTCCCTTGGTGTTTTTCAAAACCAAATATTCCAGTCAGTTCATACTAATGAGTATACTAAATTTAGCATCGTCATTATTTTCAAAGGAAAACTTTAGTTCGTCTTTATGGTCGATTTCTTTTATTTGTAATAACAATGAAAATAGCGTTGTTACTCATAACAAAGCTACATTGTCGAGGATGAAAACTTATAGCAAGGGTCAAATATCACTCTTGTACGACGCGAGAAGTTTTGATGACAGTCCAGTTCTACAGGTTACGTCTACGTTTCCAGAAGAAATACCTCCTTTTATTGAATAAAAAGGAAAATATTACTCGAAAAAAAAAAGTATAATAAAACCAGTTCACCTTCTATTTTAGCAGTGACATGTAAATTACATCTATCATCTATTGTACAAAAGCGAATAAAATAGAAAATGATAGTAAATAGTACAATTCGCTTACATAATCAAATCGATCCCCTACTTAAGTATAAACGCTTTACTTTTTATAGTAGACTGTAATATCAATTAATACACCTACTACAAGAAGACAACTCACAGCAATATATAAAATACATGAAACCAACATTATAAAGAGTAACTCATACCACTTTATTAAAGTAAATAAATTATGCTAATCCTAGTTCCTTGTCACTTGGACTCTTCCATGAAAAGTTCTTGTGAGGTTCAAATATTTCCAATATCTGATTCAAAACTTCCTGTTCCTTCTCGGTCATTTCATTATTTTTAACGCTCTTCCAGGCCTTCATGGCATCCTGCACCTCTGACTGTCTGGCGAGACCGATAACAGTAGAGTCGAGACCAAAGGTGTCTCTTCCCTTGAAGGCGAAACGGGACGCAAGGTCGGAGATGCTAACGCCATTCTCAGCAGCCAATGCGGCGGCCTTCTTACCAGCCTCACGGATGCCAGCATGGGCAGGGTGCCAGTTGGGAGGACCGGCATCACGCAAAAGCGCCATACTAAGAGGAGATGCGTTAAAGATGTAACGAACACCAGCGGCTCTGAATCGAGGAGTATAGTCGGCCAACTTGGTATTCAAAAGTGTGTAATGGCAGTAGGAGAGAACACAATCCAAAGGCTGTCCCTTTTGGAATTGATGCTCCGCGATTTTCAAAAGGACCTCCAATGGGTAGCCTGAGCAGCCGACATATTTGATCTTACCCTGGCTCTTCAAGTCAAACAGGGCCTCCAGGGCACAGTTGGGTCCAACAACCTGTTCAAAGGGCACAAACTCGACATCATGACAGTACACAACATCAAGGTAATCGGTGTATAGTCTCTTCATGCTTTCTTCGACACTTTCGTATGTTCTTTTGGCACTATAGTCAAAGTCCTTTACAGTATAACCATATCTACCACACTTGGTTGCAATGTAATAGTTGTCTCTGGGAAATTCGTCACGGATCTTGTACAATGCATCTCCGAGATGGAATTCACTTCTTCCATAATAAGGCGATGTGTCAAATGAGTTGATGCCTATAGAGAATACAGCCAAAATTGTTAGTATGCATATACCATGACCCCCTATACACTATTTTACCTGATAGAAGAGCCTCTCTGCATGCTTCTACGGGGTGGTGATCTTCGAACTGATCATAACTGCCTGAAAGAGCACCTGCACCAAAGGACACTTCAGAGGGTTCGAATTTTTCTTGAGAGACTTTCTATACAACGATATCAATGAGATGCCGCATTGCAACACCAAGATCACCACACCCTTTACCTTTGCACCTGACATTATGTATGAGTAAACAATTGAAAGAACGAAAGCAAGCGTGTTTGTAATGAGAAAATATTTATAAATGATCGTAGAGATTGTTACACGAACGCTAGCCGGGTTTTTTTTGTTGTTAGTTTTAAGCTTCTTGATTCTCACGGCCCATTTGGGTTCACTGTTATGCTTTATTTTTCCTATTCTCCTTGGATAAGGTATTCCTTGCTTTAATGTCAAGCCTTATTCTTATTTAAAGCCATAGCAATAGTTTAATTTGAAGTGAATACCTCTTTATTGGACTCATCTCATTCAGGCACCATGTCCCACCCCTTTGTTAAAACGCCAAAGTAAAAGCCATAGTTTCGTTAAACGAATCATCAAATGAATGATAAAATGGATAACACTATTTGAAAAAAATGTAGAGATGCTATACATGATGTTACTTTGATTTAGTTGCTTTTATAAACAACTTATCGGCTTGAATTCCTTTGGGGACGCTATTTTATCCCATCTCAATATAGAAGTTTAGTGAGGCAAGATTGTTTCCTCTAACCCAATGTACTTTCTGCATATCCTTCAAATAGATCCCCAAAGCTACTTTTAAAAGGATTATCTGGCTTTTTACTCCACAGATCCTAACTTGATCCAAAATATTCAAAGTCGTAACAAAATAAGCTACTCGAGGTTCTTCCATTGCTGTATCCAAATACATTCATCCACACTGAAACATACCACGAAGAACATATGCTCATGACTTTTGGATGAAAGTTTAAGAGACCTGTTAACCGGTAATGTGTGTCGTAAATAGAATGATATTTGTCATGTATTTCACCCTAGAAGCTACTATGGTTCGAGCTGTACCGGTGAAAATTTTATCATGAATTGTATTGCTAGGCATGTATATGAGCAAAAGGAGTCCAATATGGTGGATAGTGCCTGTGGCTAATGAATACTAGCTTGGTGCGAGTATCAATGCTGCTGAGCAACGGTCCCAATTAAACCTATAGAAAAAAAAACGACTCCATTATAAAAAATATAGTTTAAAATAACAATGAACCGCTCATTTGACCTGATTTTGCATTATTATCAGGAGTGAAATAAAACGAAAGAGAGGACAATAGTTTACAACTTTAAAAAGTTAAAAAAGAGGAATGCCACTTGAACAAATCACATTCTTTCTCGTCTATTCTTTGTCCCACGAGCTGGAAAAGCAGTCTCAGCTGTAATCCAAAAACCAATCATTTCTTGTTTTTCCTTTTTTTTAAACTTCCTTTTTCTTACAAACACCTGGAAACTTTTCCTTTTTCTTCTTTCCTTTATCACAAATATTATATCACATACACACACTTCTTCATATATGTAAGTCTCGTTTTGGCTTTATACGGTATATAAATGTAAAATCCACTGTGCGGATCCAGTTGCTGTCAAGGAACAATTATTACTGCTTGGGAGGAAGCCACTCTTTCCTTTTCTCTTTTGTTACCATATCTCTTTATTTTCACACCCTGTTTCTATATCCAACATACCCTTTCTTTTCTTTTCGTGCGGGTTTTGGCTACTTTCTTATTTTCTCCAGCTTGCCTATTGCTGGAAAAAAGAGCGTTATACTAAAGGAGAAGCACCTTAAAATCATGGAGAGTTGTTTTACAAGCCGAGTAGGAGGTGTGTGCGCGCGTGTGAGAGAAAGTTGATCGGTTTTTTCATGATCGGCCCAAGTCAGATCGTTATGATGGTAATATGTATACGAAAAGGAAAGAAAGGTCGCGACGTCGCAGCAACTGATGCAACTGGGAAAAAAGGGGGGTCGGCATCAGGTTTATTACCAGCTCACTACTTTTTTACTGCTTTATCTTTTTTTTCTTCAAAAAACAAAAGAAACGGAGATTCTACCATCGTACCACTTTTTTATTATTTATTCCCTCTCCTTTACTTCAAAAAAAAGCAATAATCTTGTGACGATAAGCAGCCGCGTGGATTTTATTATTTTTATATATTTTAAATAACTATTTATATATATTTGTTGCTGACACTTCTATTCAAGATCAATATGGCTTATAATCAACGCAGAGTAGTCAACACTCAGAGAGGCGGTAATCAAGCACGAACAGTCTCTTACTCTGGAGGATTGAACGAAAGGTAAACGATAATATCAATCACCTTGCAAGCTTTATACCAACAATCCATATATAGATTCAGTACTCTTGAAAAGAAAAAGAGCACACAAGGTGGCCAGTTCGGCAACTCTAATTTAGGAGGCTCTGCAGCAGGAGGAACTGTATTTAGTCGTCTTCGTGGAGGAAAAACAGCCATCGCCAAGGGTCGTGTCAATGCCATACAAAGCCGTCTTGGTAAAACAAAAACCGGAGGCATCAAAAAGAATGTTGGTAAAAACGTCAAGGGCGGTAACACAGCAGCTACAAAGAACGGTGGTCGTGGTCATAAGGGAGCTGTATCAAAACCGGGAGCAAAGAAAGCAGCACGTAACCCCAAAGAGAAGAAGAAGCCAATGACTGCAGAGGACCTTGATAAACAGATGGATGCTTACATGATGAAGGATAAGAAGTCAGCACAAGCGAAACTCGATGATGAACTCAATTCATACATGGCAGATGCACCTGCAATCGATTTGGAAGAACTATCATAGTCGTATAATAATAAATATATATATATATATCACGCAACGTCAATACTATTATCCGCTTTTCTTTTTTGTTTGTTTTTTATATCAGTGTGGCAAAAAGTAGACGAATACCAAGATTATATGCGGCCTTCATTTGACCAATGAACCTCCATACGCCCGGCTCATTCATAGCTATTATCCCAATTTCGATCAATGGCATCAGACTAAATATTAATTGTGCTCTCAGTGCGTTGACGCGTTCCAAAACAAATTGTATTTCCGCATTTTTGCGTGCAGATCTGGTTTACAAGAAGGGCTTAATAGTGGAGTAGAAAAACCAATACTCATTGGATAGCGTTATTCATGGTTCACTCATTTTTTTTTTCATTTTTTTTAAATAAAGCACCCCAGAGCACAAATTTAAAAAAGTACATTTTGTCGTATTTACCAAATTCATGCTCATAAAATTGAAAACAAAGAAAATAGACAAATAATGAGCATTTCTTGTGCGCTCTTTATACTTTACTCATTCACAAGAATAAGTAGCAATCATCTAAGATAACTCCTTTATTTTTAATAGATGAACAAGAGTGAAAGGGGTAACAAATACACTCATCCATATGATAAGGATAAGAGAGAGAGAGAGAGAGAAATGATAATGAAATAAGGGGAAGTTTTTATAGCAGCAATTTAACCTATTAATAAAAAGATGGACCATTTAATATAAGACAACATTCGCCCCTTTATTTGTTTTTACACTTACAAGCACATCCACTTGCATTTTCATTGCCATCCAAATCAACGCCTTGTGTGTTTAATCCACCTCTTCTACGTGAGCTGTCAGCCAACTGATCGAGTGGCATACGCTTTGCAATCGAAGTAAATAACTCATTCACATTGACGGCTGTTTTTGCAGAGGTTTCAAAGAACAACAAGCCATTTTCGTCTGCATATTCTTGGGCCGTCTATTTTGTCGCCATTCTTAGTGTACCATGAACCTTTTTTTTTACTTATTTTTCCCTTCTTACCTTTGTTTCAATGGCTCTTCTTGATTCTAGATCCAATTTATTACCTGCCAATGCGATAACGATATTGGGATCGGCCTGTCTCTGCAATTCATTAACCCATGCCTTTGCTTTTTCCAAAGAGGACTATATACTACAAGTGAATAAAGATTGAAATAAAACGGAGTGGGGCTATCTTACAGATTGGGTGATATCATAAACGACCACAGCGCAATTTGCATTACGATAATACATGGGTGCCAAACTCTTGTATCTCTCCTGTCCAGCCGTGTCCCTATTTGCACACATCATTAAATACTTGTTACTGAAATAGTTGCTTAAATATATTTACCAAATCTCAAATTTGACTGTAGTGTTATCATCCAAATTAACTGTCTGTGCCAAGAAAGCAGCTGAAATAGAAATATGTATTTTATCAGTTTTCTTTATATTACAATAAACAGTTTGGTCATACCTCCAATAGTACTTTCTCTATATTCGTCAAAGTGGTCTTTTACGAAGCGCATAACTAAACTATACAATACTGACAGTGTCAGCAAGCTATTCTATTCTACTATACACTCAATTCTTGCATTACCTCGACTTTCCAACTGCAGATTCGCCTGGGTCAATTTATGTTTATATTAATATCGTTACCTATTCACAAGTGTGTGTATATACCTAAAAGAACGAGTTTAAATTGATATGTCTTTCCTTGTGCTGGTGTTTGTCTAGTGGCCATATTGTGTATATATTATAGTTTATTATGAAGGAAAAAGAAGGAAAAGAGTGAGAAAGGGAAAAAAAAGAGAAAAAAGCAAACGGAAATAGTAGCCTACACGTGATACTAAATTGTTTATCAACTTCACCAACAACATGGTCCAGACGCATCATTTCGTACTCTTTTTTTGGGGGGAAATGATGGTACACATACAAGCCTAATGGCCATGACAACATATTATCCGGCTTTATACCTTTTTTTTTCATATTTTTACTACTTCGCTTTTTTGATACCTATCATCAGTTTGACCATATTTGGACATAGAGCACCAAACTCAGTTATGATTGGTGGTATCATCTCAGCAAAATGCACAAGTGTTGTTGTTAGCAATATCCAAACCTAGGTAAAAACATATGTAATAGTCGCCATGCAGGGATCTTAGCTTGCCATACTCCTAAAAACATAGAGCTCAAATATCATTAAAGCGAAATAATGTACATATCGTAATTGATAATAATATCGCACAATGAAATATCAATCACAAGTACCAACAGAGAAATAAAAATGTAATAGGATGAATAGGAGAGATTTTATACTTGGTAAATATTGCATGCTTTAACACGTTTCTCAAAAGAGAAAGAAACCTCAGTGTGTTTGTATATTCTTTTTGAACGATGTTAAATGGTGGTGACCATATCTTGGAGCACCCTTTATTAAATAACGACAATGAAAATAAACCTCGATTGTATTCTGATCTCAAAATAAATCATTTGTAAAAGATTTGTATAAATGCTTTGTCAACTATGGTAATACGAAAATATCAATATGGAAATCCAAAAGATGATTTGAATATCTGGTATTTTTTCTACTTATTGTACATTTCTCTTATAAAATAAATAGTTTATATCAACTTAGTCATTAAATTCTGGAAAAATAAAACGAATACTTTTCAAGCATTAATGTATATTGACGAAATATGACTTGCGTAAACTTTACAAGCAATGCGCAATAACAAACAGTGATGCTCGTACAAATCAACTCCGCTATAAAAGGGCACTAGTCTCATCTTCTTTTTTTGTATCCTCTTCCCCTTATCGTCTCCCTTGTATTCATTTCAGAGGAAGCACACTATTTATGAACCATATTGGATTTTATAAAACAAGGAGAATATGTTTTTAAGGAGCTTTTTTTTTTTTTGTTATTATACACCTTTATTCATTTTATAGTTTATCTGTCAAGAATATTAGGCGTACAAACTTTCCATGTTTTTTTGCCACTCGATATGTCTTACCAACACTTGCTAAATAAGTGCACAGACTTTTTTTTAAAGAAAGAGAATAACAAATCAAATCAACGGTTCAGTTTCCTAATTACACGTTTTTTTAATTCCTCTTTCTTGATCTTTTTTTTTTGTAATGTTATTCGTTCCATTGGTCCTTTCACATTAGCATTTTGTATTCAAGTTTTTTTATAGGGATTATTATCCATTCAATTTGACAACAGACTTTACCAAGCTGTTTTCTTTATAAATTTGAATATATTAAATACGCTGATGGCTTGAGAATGGATATGAAAACATGAACTTCTTTAGAAATTATGAGATATCGGAATCTCCAAATTCTGCAGGGTAAATGGTACTACCCATGCCAACCACGTTTTTTTTCTTTTTTACTTTTCTGGACTTGCTTTTTTTGTTGTGTATATAAATATATACTCTTTTTAATCAGTGCGCTCTGTTCATATTTGGTATGCGAAAGGGGAATCTTGATAAATCTACATACAAGGTAACACGACATATTTGCAGAATATAAATACATTACAATTAAAAGATAGTAACCTTTTTTCTTCTTTTCATTCACCTTTATTTATTACGTATACAATCTTCTTATAAAAAATAGCCATGGGTACCCCTATCTTATCAGTTACAAATTCAAAAGGAATCCAAGTAAATTTGCTAAATGACGCACCAATGAAGAAAATAAAATATCGCTACCACTGCACAGAGCCAGGCTGTCAAAAGAGCTTTACTACTAGGTACTATAAAAATTGTATACAGTAGTATAAATACTAATAAAGACGCACTTTAGTGGACATTTAGCACGACATAATAGAATTCATACAGGTGAAAAGAATTTCCATTGTTTATATCCAAGTTGTCCATCAAAATTTTCACGTCAAGACAACATGATGCAGCATTATCGAACACACTTATCTCATCGCTCCAGACAAATATCATATACAGCGCCTCCCCCACCGAAACCTTACGCCCATTCTTACTTTTATGGCTCCGAAAAAATGGAGCTTTATCCTCTATATCCTCACGTATATTCCTCCAAACATCTACCTCCTCGTACTACAAACCAACAATCAGAAATTAAATTTCAATCTTCCTCCTACTTTTATTAAACTTTTTTTTTTTTTACATATATGCCTCACTTATTCGCCTCTCTTCTCATCCTTCATATATGAACCCCCTATGCTTTTTTTTATGCATACTTTGTGATGTGAATAAACAGCTACTATTGTTGTCCATACTATACCCATTCAAGAGCATAAGTGCTCGTTACTCGTGTCATATTTACATTAAAAGTAGACGGTTAAAAGAGAGAAAAGGGGAGTACAAATTATATAAAAAATTTATTTAATGAGTGCCAATGCTCCCTTTTCAGATTAATGGTCGATCTTTGTAGCACCTGTCATACAACTATTTCATCAGCAATTCAGGGTCCTTTGTAACTATATTTATATCATTTTCTCTTACTTCTTGGCAAGCCACTTAAATGCAATGATTTAAATAATATAGCTCTAATATGAATTGCACTGAGATCTAACCGGTCGAGTGTACTATCCAGCCTCCTCTTTCAGCATAAGTACGTTTATCATAGTAATACCAGCACATTCAGGCTTCAAAAATACTATACAGATAGTGACAGGAGTACATTATCATGAGCGGATAACAATACAGTATAACCTGGAGTTTGGAAACCACTAGTAGTTTGGAAACGGCTCTCATCTTAAAAGAAGTAGTATTTCGGCTTGTGATTGGCTATATTTGGTTCGATTCTTATCGCATACCGATTTTACAGTGTAAGCTTTGGAAAATGAAAACGCAACTTCAATATATCATGCAGTATCCAAACTCCAGGTTTTACTGTATGAAAGCATAGAGAACAAATACACTACTCATGAACCAAATGGATTGTTACTTGGTGTTGGATCTATTTTCTTTAGAACTAGAATGTCTTACACCCATACAATATCTTCGATACGCATATGGGGGATACTCAGTTGGCTATCCTGGAGTATATGCCCATTGCGAGATTCCATACCTTCTCTCATTACATCTAAAACGTTGTATTAGATAGTAAATACTGAAAGATTGTACCCTCTATTATTAGCCTTGGAGTCCTCTGGAGCCAGAAGCACTAAAAATAGAAGCGAGTTTCAAACTTAAAACTCAAAACAAACAAATATTTTTTTTTTGTTATTAAAGTGAATAGAACGCGACTTTGTATTTTTCTTTTTCTTGCCTATCTACTTTTTACAAACTCATTTATTCAACATTAACAAAATAAAATGGTCAAAACACGAAGTCAAACATCAAATAGCGCAATAAAGAAAGAGGAGGAAGATCATAAAGATGCTCAGCTTTTACATAGTGTCAACAGCACAATCAAGAAACAAAACAAGATAACAAAGCGAAAAACATCTAAAAGCGCGAGTAGACTTGTACCTGCTCAGAAAGTCAAAGTGGAACAAGACACTGATACAAAGCCACTGTTGAAAGTATTATCAGAATATTCAAAATTACCAAAAGGACAAACATTTTCACAAGAACAAATAAACCAACTTATTGACAATATTGTGAACCACAACATGAGCATACGTGAAGCTTCAGGTAAAGCAAAAATACCCCCCAGTACAGCACGCTATTACTACAACGAATACAAGAACGATCCTGAAAAGAATATCCCGGCCCCACTAAATCGATATATACGCCATATAAGACTTTATACACAAGAACACATTGAAAATCTCATTGGATATATTGTTGATGAAAAATTGTCTATAAAAGAAGCCTCAGAAAAAGCAAAAATGACTTATAAAACTGGCATTACATACTACAAGAAATACTTGCAAGACCCATATCACAATATTCCAGCACCATTTTCCCATCAAACTTACACACAAGATCAAAAGAACGAATTTATTAGCTTCATTGTCAACGACAAGATGAATATAAAGACAGCATCAAAAAAAGCAAATATAGGCTATTGTTCTGGCAAAAGACATTTCCACAAGCATTTTAGTAATCAAGCTCGTGATATTTCTACCTCAAGTCGTCCACAAGAAGACATAAACAAATTCATTAGTTACGTAAATGAAGGGAAAATGTCGGTTAGGGATGCTTCCAAGAAAGCGAATATGGATCCTGAAATTGGCAAAATATACTATCAACAATATCTAAATGACCTCAATCAGGGTATCCCAGCTCATATAGCCAGTCACCAGAATTTCACACAAGAGCAGATCAATAAGTTGATCCGTTATATTGTCGATGACAAGATGACCGTAGCGGCCGCTTCAAGAAAATCAAATATGACTATCTCTACTGGTTTAAAATATTACCATCGATACATTGA
Organism: Backusella luteola; assembly: GCA_024140195.1. Classification (NCBI taxonomy): domain Eukaryota; kingdom Fungi; phylum Mucoromycota; class Mucoromycetes; order Mucorales; family Backusellaceae; genus Backusella; species Backusella luteola. The sequence goes on from VCJC01000418.1 coordinate 24,880, forward strand.
AGATCCCAACAATGAGGCCCCTACTCATATAAAAAAGTCTCTACCTTGTACACAAGAGCAGGTAACAGATCTGATTCGCTATATTGTCGAGGACAAAATGTGTACGGCAAAAGCTTCGAGAAAAGCAAACATGTGTCGACGCAGTGGCCATAAATACTACAGTCAATATTTACAGAATCATCCTACCGCAGGAAAATAACCACAGCTTGCCCGGGATCATCAGTTATGTATATAAAAAAAAGAATAATAAAATATATTAAACACTTTATTAAACTTTTCAATGATGACATGTTCTATTTAAGTTTATTCAATAAAGTAACTCATTATGTATTTAAAGCCATTGTCATCAATAAAACACTGTGTACAGTAGAACCTGGAGTTTAATAACATTAAAATGGATCGAAAATGGTGCTTCCAGTTTCTAATGATGTTATCATTTAAACCTGAGACTGTCTTTTATGGACTCATCCATGACCTTGATAGACGTAAAACGAATGACGAATTCAACAATGTCCATTGATGAGAATTACGCTTCAGATACACCGAACACAATCCATAGTAAATAAATCTTATTGCTTTACTCAAAAGAGTTCATTCCTGAGAACAATAAACCAGTTATTCAGGAGATACCTGTATCATTGGTTTGTTTGTTTTGACTAATTGTTGCTCTCATTAAAAAAAATAAACATTTTTACTTTTTATTTTCTTACTTCTCTTTTCTTTTATTTTCTCCCTCATGGAAATACCACCAATTATTTTAAACCACTGTAAGTATAATCAAATGTGAACTAAGCTATTAGACTATTAGCATTCAATATAATCATCATTTATAGTGGAAAGTGTAGTCGCTGTAAACATATTTGCTTTGTAAATGTAACATCAAGATGCTCTCGCAAGATTATGAATGGTAATAATAACTCTGGGTAAGTTTCATAGTAGCATATACAACAGCTTGCAAAGAACACAGGAACTCATTGTACAATATGTAATGAGTATTTTAGAAAAATGTGTATCGGATGATTACATCCAGTTTCTAAAGATAACTTTAGAGCGTTAAAACAGATATGGAACTCTTTAAGAGTGAAAAGGTAATTAAATTAACAAAGTTTCTAAAATCGAGGTTACACTACAGGTTTCCACTCTAAGAATTCCTCCTAGAAATCTTTCTGAAGCTGGGATCAAGAAGTTCTTACCGTTGAATTCAGCTCAAATTTATCAATGGTGACCTCCCGATTTCTTTATTCGATGCTGCTGTTTTTCCGCGAAAGGATTCCCACCGCCGGATAGTTTTGTACAGGCACCAAGGCCAAACTATCACTCAACGCCATATAGAACAGTAGATAGCTGTATGAAAGTTGATTATCAACACTGTTATGCCATATATCCCCCAAAAAAAAAAGTTAACAGTATTGATCATCAGCTGCCATTCTACCTGATGGCTAATCAAGTACTACAAGCCACGAGGTACTAGGGAGGAAGAGGGGACCAATTGGACATCAAAGGGTTCAACTTAAGGTGAATTTTAGTGGACAAGTTATCAAACAAGGAAACGAAGGGGCTCATTTATGAAAGATCTCAAATTTTAAAATCATCTATTGTTCTATTATGCTTTTTTATTATGATCAAAAAAAAAAAA
>VCJC01000418.1:31016-42959 GCA_024140195.1 Backusella luteola
ATCATACTATTATAGAATTTATCTTACTTCCTTCTTCAGGTTTATTTTGGTCAGAAGTGTACTGTTGCTGTTGGGTTAGGATTCCTTGATTTGGATAAAGGTGTTGTTTTAAATTATCTATTTCTTCAGCTGTATATTCTGTGTCCTCTTGTTCATAGAGAGAAGCTGTATTGTACCATTCTCTAGCTTTATTGTAGTCTTTCTTGACACCTTGACCATTTATATACATCGAGCTTAAATTATAACATGCAGCCTTGTTGCCTTTGCTTGCCGCGATAGTATACCATTCAAAGGCTTTCTGATAGTTTACAAGCACCCCTTTTCCAATATGATACATGTAACCCGCCCCGACCTGGGCATCCACATGGCCGTTTACTGCAGCTCGTTTAATCCATTCAAAAACAACAAAATCATCTTCCGGCTGGCCAAACCCCTTTTGATACAAGCGAGCAATTCTATATTGTGCGTCTGAGTTTTCGTGATTTGAGGCTTTTAAATACCATTTGTATGATAGTTTATAGTTTTGCTGTACTCCTTTCCCCATCTCGCACATCTTGCCTATGTTGTATTGAGACTGTACATGTTCTTGTTTAGCAGCTTTCAAGTACCAGTAATAGGCTTCTTGTTCATTCATCTCGACACCAACACCAATTTCGTACATCCAACCCAGTTTATACTGAGCTTCAGCATACCCGGCTTTGGCAGATTCCTTTATGCAGACAAACGCTTTTTCGTAGTTTTGTTCGACAGATTGACCCAACATATAGCAAAGACCTACTTTATACAACGACTTTGGATGACCGTGAGATGCAGAATTTGCGTACCATTCAAATGCCTTGAGTATATTTCTGCGTACACCTTGACCGAGACTATATATTTGAGCTAACCTGTACTGTGATTCTAAATGACCCCGCTCTGCTGCTTTTTCGTAATGTTCTACTGCCATTTTATAGTCTTGACCAACATGCACTCCTCTCTCATAGTATGTTCCTATATAGTAAATTCCATGAGGGTCGCCATTATCCTTTGCTTTTGTATAGTAAAGGAATGCCAAGCTGTGGTTTTCATTTCTGTTGTATATATGCGCTAGTTCTATTTGTGCTTCGGAAACATTGAATTGAACCGCCTTGTAAAAATAATCAAAAGCTCTATCCATGTCTTGATTATGCTGTTGATTATGGAGCATTCCAAGTTTATAGTAAGCAAAAGGTCGCATCTCCCCCGTAGATGTTGAGCTGACTGATTCCTCGTAAAGTTCATAGGCCTTTTTGAGATTAATGTCCTTCACCAATCTTCCAATCTCGTAGCAAACCGCGAGTTCAAAAAGTGCTGGTCGATAACCTTGATCTGCAGAGATTTCAAGACATTCTAGAGCCATAACATTATTCCGAAGTTGGTTTCCTTTTCCTGTTATATAAAACTGGTAAAGTTCATAAAAGGATCTCTTGTCATTTTCTTCCAGGGCAGCCGTGTTGTACCATTTAAAAGCTTGTTCTTCATTATTCAGAAACGGATCAAAGTTGTATATGGATGCAATCTGATACATTGCATCAGCATGATGAGCATTTCCTTCAATCACTTTATGAAGCCATACTAAAGCGTGGGCGTTGTTCTGGTGAGCGTTTTTATACAACAGAGCGAGGCGATACTGGGATTCAGTATGGTCGTGAAGAGCAGCCTGCTCATACCAGTACAATGCTCGTTCAAGGTCCAGAGAGCATCCTAGACCTTCTTCATACATCGATGCAAGATGATACTGAGCGCTCAGATGATGTTGAGCAGCAGCCTTTTTATACCACTTCAAAGCCAGTTTATGTTTGGATTTTAGGCCGTTGAAAGGGTAATAGTGCTGTGCCATCTTAAACTGAGCATCTGGATCGCCACTATATGCTTTTCTCAGCAATTGTATATCTGCTGTATTCATCACTGTTGCTTTTGGATCGTTTTGCGTTTGAAAAGCGTTCGTATCCGAGTGCTTTCTTGGTGATATGGTCATTACTTGTTTTCTTCGATTTTGTTTCTCCCTTTTTTGTAGCTTATTTGAAAAATGTGTAAGTTATGTATTGATATATATTAGTCATTTATAGAGCTTATACCTGTACTAAGTGTATTCTCTCGGTATTATTGTTTTTATACGAATACTTTATAAACTATCATTTATATTAGAACGTTTATGTCTGAACGCTTGAGTAGCTATAATACAGCGCTCTTTTGTTTATAACCCCTTTATTATCCTTTAATAGCTTGAACGTTGAAAGGAAAGAAAGGAAAAGGAAAGGTGATAGAAGAAAGGGAAAGGAATAAAGAAGAAAAAAAAGGGGGGAAAGAAAGTGCAGAAGTATTTTTTAAGTTTATATCTTCTTGCCGTGACAGTCTACAAAAGTCATAATCTTGTGACTTTTTGTATGTTAAGGACATTAATAACATGGTCTTCAACTGCAGACAAGACGAAATGTTTTGTCGTATTCTCGTAAAAGTATCAAGTGCATTTATAAATTTAAATCAGTTCAGTACATCTTGTCTCTATTCATTTCAATTTAGTTGATAATACACTTTCTTTACTACTCTCTTTTTATTTATTTATTTTTGTACAAGGTATAGTTCTAAAAATATATTTATAAAATAAAATAAAGTCCAATTTTGATTTAATAGTATTATTGAAGTAATTTAAAAATGATTCCTAAGTAATTACTAGTTGGCTATATATACCTCTGTCAAAGTCTCTTCTATAAAAATGAAATAACTAAGTGGTTCAAAATGATAAAGACTGGAAGTTTTTACATGTTTTAATAATAATACAAAGACAACTATTTTGAATATTTCATAAATTAATAATACATAGCTCAAATGCACAGTTGTCGGTGTTTTATATATATGATAGGTATTGCGCACAGTAATGGGGGGTTTTTATTCCTTTTTTTTGAAGAACGTTAGCTATTTATTTAGAACTATTGGTTCTAGAAAACAAAATTGATGAATTCTAAGTACTTCATTCGCTAGTATTATTTTAGTTTTATCCATTTGATGGCTTACTATCAATGATCACACTAATACTTAAGGCGGATACTTTGTAATACTATCGTTGTTATGTAATTTTTAAGATATATATCCTTTGTATTTTTTTCTATCTTTTTCTTAATAACTAAAATAGCCATTTATGTGCATGTTTGGTACGGAGATATAATGGACTTTATTTACCTTTGAAATAAGAGAACATAAGCTTTGGTGTAACTGTAAAAAGTTTAGAGTGTCGACATGTTAAATGTTGATAAATATACTGTTATAATTAGCATTCCATTGAACCAGGTAGTACAGGCAAAGTATAACTAATACAGTTTTTAATGTAGGATGTTGTAGAGGTTTTATGAATTCCTTAGTTTCTGTCATGGGAGACCACTGCTTATAACATTATAAAGTGCCAAAAATCATCATACTTGATCTTTGGTAAGTGTCTTATATACAGTTAGATCAGCTTAAAGACCAATTGGAAAGCACTTGGTTGTTTTGATATACCGTCCTCCCCCCTTTTTTTTTGGAAAGTTCGCATGTACCTTGAAAGTAGTACCACTATTCTGGTTTCCAGCTCATATATATAAATATGGTAATCTTCTACATATTAGCGTACATTGCTCGTTGCCGTTTATAGGTCCAATTGTTGAACTCGAAAAAAAATCCTAAAGTAATGAAGAGAAATAGACACACAAATGCCTGTGTCTATATATATACTGATCTATTCAGAACAGCGACGCTATGTATTTTCTCAAAATAAAATTTAGTCTATGGTTTATAATAAATACTAGCTTATTTCCAACATCGTTTTTTTTTCCCTGAAACGCTCAATATATAGGAAAAGGATGTAGTAGGTTCTACGGACTCTTTTGAGGCTAGAGTATTTTTGGAATGATAAATATTTCTCGCCGATTATGATTTGTAACAACAATATTAACTCAACATACGAATGAAAAGTGGGAAATGTTTTTGAAGAAGTGAAAAAAAATAAGCCACTATCTATTACTAATAAGTAGCAAACTATACCATGTGTTCGTATTATCGTAAATAATTTGATCTAATTTGATCTAATTTTAGCCGAGAGGAAAATACTAAGATTGACAGCTACTGTTTTATGATATTTATTTAAGTTCTTTCCAAAAAGGACATACAAGCTTAATATATTCCGAAGTCTCGGTTAACTTGTTGTTTCCCAATTTCAAGGGAATTTTTTTTTATTGACATGATACCTTAAAAAGGATAAACTGTAACTGTAAAAAAAAGCAGCTCCCAGGTTATCTTTTTCTTTTGTATCAAAATATAGACAAAATATTTTTATTGTAAAGTTTATCTTTTCGCTAGAGTCAAAATATATGAATATAACATGATAAGTATTTTACGAATATTAGTTTTTATGAAAGTGTTATAATAGAGCCATATCAATGTTGACTTGCTAAACGAATCGAAAGAACTTTATATGACTCAAATCAAGATCCCTAGAGATGCTTGGTTTTATATTTCTTTAAAAGGATGTGTTTCGATTCTATAGAGCTACAGTTATACTTACTTATTATAAAGACTTACATCTATTATACTACTTTAAGCATTATGAGATCAGGAATGTGAAAGGTGTTTTTACTTTGAGAATTCTTTAAATTGCAAACAAAATAGTTTTAAATAATATTACTATCAGTTATTGTAGTGAAAGCTGGTATAATAGAAGACAGGAAGATATTAGTATATTATTTTGAAGTTATTTTTATCCGCTCTATATTTGTTACTGTGTGTAAAAAAGAAAGTTAAGCTATATATTTGGTTTGTTTCCAGTAAAAAATGATTCTTTTTTTTTTCTACAAGAAATAATGTAAATAAAAACAACTTTCTCTGTTCTAAAGGTGGTTTGGGGGGTTTTTGTGATGACTAAAGTAGTCAACATATGTGCTATCGAGCAGATAAATGTATTAGAAGCCTTGCTTCACTATATAAAGATAACAAATTTATTGTGTAATAGACTACTCTTATTCTTCAAGCTAAACTTAAAAGTAAAAAAAAAAAGAAAAAGAAAACAACGATAGAAGAAAATAGATAGTTGTTGTCATATGTATCTTTTAAGTCACCCGATCTGACACTGAACAATTATTAGGTTTTAAGATTCAGCATGAACCACCGTTATATCTATGCCATCTGCTTTGAAATATTATTACCGTAATTGAAATAACAGATCATAGAATTGTATTTTAATTGGATCCAACCATTATGATTCTTTTTTTAAGCCAATATAGATGTGATTGGTGTGCATACGTGGTTTGAACATTGGTTAGACTATATTTAACTATATAGTAAGTTGTTCAGTCGCTAATTATTACTTAGCGAGATATCGCACCTTAATTTCTCCTCCATTGATGTACATGTATATTTTTTTCGTTTTCATTGGTATTCTTATCACCTTTTATAACGCAAGAATAATACCGCGACATTTTTAGCAATGCTTACAAGTGCGCTTCTGTAAATAAATATTTATGAAATCGAGATTGAAGATGGAATAAGAGACATAAAGGGAAACACCACCCATTCCACAACCATAAAATGCGAAATACTGAGCTTCTAAGGCAGGGACCGTTCGATATACATTATAATTAGGTAGCATATTTAAATATAGAATTTCTAAGTCATCCAGTGTAATCATTACTAATAGTGGATTTTCTGAGATCATATAAATGTAAAGAAAAGAAGACTTTTCGACCATCTCTCTAAAGTTCAATTTTATCTGATGTCATGGTATGAATATGTACGTAAAAATGTCATATCTTGTTTTCTTTTCCGAATTTACCTTCAACATGTACAATTATAACCTTAACAAGGTTATGGTTTCTTTTGGTCCATAGATGAAGAGCGCAGTGTTGCTAAAACAATTAAAGTTTTTATCTTAAATCTATATTTAAGGCTTCTTTTATTCGTTTATGGGTGGTATAAAAGGAAAGAAGTATACATTAAACCTTGGTTTTTATGATCTATTTTCTTTATTCGTGAGTTTTAACTGTATTAGCATCTTTGATTCATTTTTGAATTCAGGACATATACCTACCATCACCATAAGTACAAGTACCACAATAACCCCAACAGCTACGATCACAAAAATAACAAAGGAATTGATAATCAAAAAAACCACCACAACAACAACAACCATCCCCAATGAACCATACACCACCACCTCCAACGTGTTAGCAGAGGTCTTAAACGACCAGCTCCAATGGTTTTATCCGTAAGTACTATGGATATTAATATTATTATTGTTGGAGTAATTATTAAATTTCCTTTTTCGCATTTTCAATCTCTAGTTGTGATAGAAGGATTTAAACTATACATGATGAATATTAAAGCACAGTATAATTTTTTATTTATTTGGCTGTATCCACAAATGTTGAAATAGGATTAAATTTATGCAAAAAAAAAGATCTACATGGAACACAATTGTTTTTTAATTTTGACATACGACATATTTTTTTTTGTCACTTATACGTTTCCAATAAATTTGAAGCAAACTACATCGCTTAACTTGAATAAAAATACACTGTACTGAATAAAATAGTCAGCAATATATTCATCCATGAAATATACAATTTAGTTAAACTTTTTGGCAACTTTTTTTTGTTTTCATAACGGAGAGTTAAACTATGTCAGTTTCATAATTACCAGAATTGGCCAAAGGTCATTTACTGAATTTTAAAGCGTCTTGATAAAATTATAAAAGAAAAAAAAATAAAACATACCAATACGAAATGGGTTTTGGAATAAAGGAAAAGAAGAGAAACAACCTTAACCAAGTTCAAAGAACGTGAGAATGAAGAAAAAAGGGAATACAATTACGTAGAGAGATTGATTTAAGATCAAATGAATGCTTGTTAAGGGAGATATGTGTGTACCAAAGAAAAAAAAAAGATCTAGTCTCAGTGCATTATCATAAATAGCACATGAAACTAAAGTCGTATCCAACTACAACCTTTACTTTCTTGAAACAATAATAAGCATAAGTATAACATACTGAAGAGTGGAAAGCCATTACAGCGACTCAAAAATAGTAAAATGAAATTGCTCTACAGAATTTAAACCTGGAAGCATCGTAAATAAGAGTCAAGTACTTTTTTTTTTCTAAAATGTTTTTTTAATATAATTCATGACGCAACATGAAAGGATTTTTTTAAATTTTAACTTTTTTGGCTTGAGCGCAAATGACATTAAAGTTCAGATATTTATTCGAAACAAATTCATTAATAAAAGTTATATTTTAATTATACCAACGCATGGAGTTATAATGGTTTCTGCCCACTAAAGTATATATGTGACACGCTGGTATTAAAAGTATCACATTCATCCATCGCTTTGATCAAGGTGCTTTGGTATTCTTGTTCCTTGATCGAATTAATCTCGCAATACCAATGCTTGGCATCAGTAAACTTTCTTTCAATGATGTCTTTTTGGAAGTAGCCGGTTTCTTTTGATTCTAAAGACAATTCATAAATAAAAGTCAAATAAAAATGATGAAGAAAGTCGCACCTTGTGTATCTGACCATTCACCAATGGGTACTTGTATTGTTTGTTCTTGAACGTTAACGAATCCCGATTGTTTCAATAGAGCACCAAGTTCACGACAAGTGTTTCGATCCAGTTCAATAACTTGATTCACTACATCACACCACTGTTCTAAGATTTCAAAGTGTGGACCTATAGGACCATAGTTGGTATCTACCGAGATGGAAGCGTTAGCTCTTTTTGAAAGGTGAATCTATATGAATGGTACCTTGTTCGTATATTTCAATAAAGCCGCCAGGCTTTAAAATGCGCATCACATCATTAAACAGACACTCCCATTTTATGGCCGGAGTATTGAAAATGGAGACATCTCTCATGATAATATAATCCACTTGGTTATCTTGTAGATCTGCCAAGCCATTTTCTCCTTTATGAAGCTCTGCATTTGAAAAGTAAAAGTTTTTTATGGTATTTGACAAATTTGACATTGTCGCTGATTCATGGTCAATGCCTATGATCTTTGCAGTTGGGAACTCAAAGGCCAGCTCGATGCCCCAAACAGCTAATAAGAAAGTGATTATAAATGGTTTATCCGACAAGGTTATAGTAAGTATACATGATCGGTTATTCTTTTTTTCTGCAATGTAAGTTACCTGTTCCACAGCACCAATCTACTATAACCGATGGGGATGTTAACGGTATTTTGTAATTGCTTCCCCAAATACGTTTAAGTAGGTAGTGCTACATATTTTTAGCATTAAAATATTGTTCATAATATATATGCACTATATAGTATACCTGTCTATGACGTCTATATTTTAAAGTTAATACAACGCTTCTTGAATAAAACAGTTAATTTTACCTGTCTCTTTCTCGTCTTCTTTCCATACTTCTATCATTACGCATATAAAGTTCTGATAAAATCTTTTCCACTGTGTAATTAAGAGGTGCTTTATTTAGCGTAGCTGTGTTTTTGGTGTTGTCGATCAAGTTAATGGTGATATCTTGCGGTGTGTTATCATCGCCCAAGAACGATCGCGGCTTGTGTAATATGATCTGAGTATCCGCAAATTTCTCGAACATTTCCTCTCTCTCTTCCTCTCTCCTTTTTGAGTAATACTCGAGATCCAAATCACTTTGGTCATCAAAGCTACTACTACTGTGTTTTAATCTGCCTAATAATCCCTGAGGCCAAATGCTTCCATTTTCGCTCGCAGTCCATCGACTGGAAGAAGATCGAGTAGATGATATGGATAGAGAGCTCTTTTTGGAAACAAATTTAGGGATCGATAGGTTGCTTGTTCTTCGTAAAGGTCCTTTTCTTTTGCCGATTTCTTGGCTATTCGTGTTACCCATTGAGTTGAATGCTTAATGTTAGTTTATAAGATTAGATCAGGAATGGGAAGTAAATGAGCAACAAAAAAGAAAGAGTGTAATATATAGTAAAAGAGCTGGTATCGATATTATTATATTATTGTCAAAGTCAAGTGCTAACCACAATGACAATGACAATGTAAGAGTAAAGAGTAAAGAGTATTGGTATTTATGAAAGAGAGCAAGACGGAAAAGCAGTGATAAAATAGAATTCTAAATATAAACACACATAATATTACATCTTGTAGCGAAGTTTTAAACGTAGAAAAGTGCTGAGGGTCTTCAATTATAGAATGTTTAAATGGAATATATTAAAAGATACAACATTTTATTGATGGATCGATTGGTTATCATTTTGATTACTTTAAATATATTTTATATCGTAATTGACGTCGTTTCCCTCTTGTTAATGGCCAGTTCTACTTTTGATGAGTAAAATGTCAAACCCTAAAAAAAGAAGAAGAGAAAAAGGGAAACGGAAATTCATTTATCCTTATTAATGTGTTGGTTGTTCAAGTGAAACAAAAACAGAAAGAAAAGAAAAAAGAAAAGGGAGTATTGTGCCAAGATATTAGCATAACAATATAATGTGATCTACTTGCTACTTTATTTTCTTCTCTGGTAAAGACGAAGCATATTTCTGTTCAAGAAACTCTTTGGATTTTTCATCATCATGATGCAATTTCTGCTGTTCAATGTTTGGTGGATCAGTGACAATAGTGAGCATATAGGCAACTGAAGCTTGAGAGATGCCGTAGCCAATGATACCCACAACGGGTATTCTAATAATGAGATAGGCGATTGCAGAGAAACCAAACAAGACATCTTTACGTGGACTAAACCAGCGTCTTTTTTCATGGTGCGTCATGTGCATTCTCTTAAAATAAGGACCCAGCAACTCACGCACCAATGTTCTCATACCAATCAAAGCTCTCACAAGCATCATTGTTACCCAACGAGGCAAGAAACAAAAACTAATCCCAACCACCACACCTTGCGTATTGCCTAACGATTTATAAGTTGTGTAGGCACCTTTATCATACAACACGATTAGTACATTGCTTTTTCCTCTTTTTACGTGTCATATTTTACCTGCAAGAGGAAACATGAATTGGCCAATAAACGGCGTGTATGACATAATAAGTATAACAAGACCCATTCTCAGCTTTATCCACCAACGCTTTACATAAACCTTTAGATCGTCCTTGTAATTCTTTTGCTTCTTTAACTGCACTAAAGGAGCGTAATACGGGGGGCGCTGAGGATACACTGTATCGAGATAGCGTAAGGATTCCATAAACAAAGCATCCAAAGGCTTTGAGTAAAAATGACGCATAAACATCAATCCCAAGAGCGGAATAGACGCAACAACCTCATCTATTGTCTCTCTAACAGACTCGAGCATTTCCTCTTTTCCACGGACATCTTCGGCTAGCGTATACCACCATAATGATTGGATGAAGTGGATAGGAATAGTGACAACAATGTAGCTGAGTCCATACAGCACAAAGGACATGATTGAAAGATAGATAAACACTCGAAGGAACTTTGCGTTATGCAATGCCGGATTCCTGACTGTTATTCGAATGCCTTGAATGGCATAAACCACCCCATTTTGTAAGCCTTCTATTGTCCACCTTGCCATGCCCACAATAATAAAAATAATAATAAAAAAGAAAATAATAAAATAAAAATAATAAAAAAGCTATTTTTATCTCTTTGTGACTTTGAGCACATCCAACACTTCAGGATTGATCCATCAAGTTGCAACTGATGACAAATCAGATTGTATTGTTTATAATATGTTTATTGCTGCTATGGTGATATCATGATATTAAGACTCTTATTGCTCTGCCTGCTTCTTTTCCCATTCAGCAGGTGTATACGATTTCTAAGTGATAATAATAACATAAGTATCTCTTTGTTGGCCCTGGTGTTTGTTTGTTTACCTGAGTAAAGGCGTGCACTTTACTGATCTCTTCCTTGAGTGCTTCATTCACAAGCTTGTGTCTGGCTAATAAACGCTTTCCTTCAAAAATAGGAGACACGATGATGACTTCAAACATTTGACCACAACCAGCTGATAAGTCCTCAACAGCCTATTGGTAAAGTAGAGAGTTTTGAGTTATATTAACAAGTAAAAAAGGTGGCTTTATAATTGACAACATACAACGTGCTGTGCTTGAAGACGTTCTGTGATGGCTGCTTGGAGAGAGTTGACGGTGATTCCTGAATTGGTTGACATATTGCAATGATGGCGTGAATAGGAAATAATAATAATAATAATAACAAAAATGGGAAGCTTTTGTTTCGGAGGTGAATGCAAAAACGAACAAATGAGAGCAGTCACTTTCTATTCCCGTTCGTAATTGGCCATCAAACCACATTGCTGTCTTTCTCAAGGCTTTAACGGTAAGAGGTTAATCCTGTGGTATCGCCCATTGAAGAGTCATAAAAGCGTAAAATGGGGTTATATTGAAGCATCTAAATTGATCATCATTAATGCTAAAAAAGCACTACTAGGGGATATTTAAGCTGGCTTTTTATTTATCTTTGGTTTGAAATGCCAGCGCTTCATCCAGTTACAAATGCTATATACTTGTTTAAATCAACTTTTGATTGGTTCTCATTACTAACTTAGGATAGCTCATTCAAAATACAAAAAAATAACAATGAAAGAAACGTTTTGAGTTTATATCATATTTAAAATACAAAAGAAACAGCAAGTCTTTAACGAGGGAACTTAATTCAAATAGATTTATGTCATCTCATTCAACCAAAATTGAGTCATACTTATGAAAGGTGAATGGGAAAACTATTACCTATAAAAAAATAGGGGTGATGTAAGTAAATGAATGCTACATGCAATACATAGAAGGTATTTGCACTACATTTTAACATGGCTCTAAACATTGTTTCCACTTCCGAGTGCTAATAATATGATACATTATTATGCAAAACACTTAGGCAGACTAGCTTTTGGATGGTACATGTTATGATGATACTGATTATTGGATTGGATTAAACCTTAAAAGTAGATTATTGTAGAAT
>VCJC01000421.1:1411-12033 GCA_024140195.1 Backusella luteola
TCAACAAAGGCAGGTCTTCGCTGGTTCGAATACCAGTGTGTGAGATATGTATATAACACAGAAAAGTCATGCTTCGAACCTTATGAGTTTGATTTGGGATCTACCAATAAGAAACTCCAAGCTTGGTCAACTGGTATCACCACTGAAGAAGCTACAGAAAGATTAACTTTGTTGGGTCCAAACATCATCAAAGTTGATGTCCCTTCAGTTCCTCTTGCTCTTGCTCAAGAGTAAGTTTATATTTTTAACGATTTCATCATCTATTTAAATACAAAACTGACAATCATCTTTTTTTAGGTTCTCCTCCTTTATCTACCTTTATCAGATGATGTGTGAATGGGTATGGTACTACTTCGAATACTACAAAATGGGTCTTGTACAGACTTGTATTATCTTAGCATCTGCCTTTATTCGTGTTTTCTTGCGCTTAAAAGCTGAATATCGCATCAAAGAGATGTCTGAGCATATTTCTGAAGTGAGTATCCTTCGCGATGGTAAATGGATCTCCAATGCTTGTACTGGTGATCTTGTTCCCGGTGACGTATTCCAAGTCGAAGAAAATACCATCATTCCATGTGATGCTGTTCTTCTTTCCGGAACTGTTGTTGTCAATGAATCTGCTTTGACTGGTGAAGCCATGCCCATCCGTAAATTCCCTATCTCTAATGATGATACCCCCTATGAAAAGAATGGATCAAGCAAGGTTAATACATTGTTCGCTGGTACTCTTGTATCTCAAGTAACTCCTTCTACAGATGATCGTGTATTTGCACTTGTTCTTCATACAGGTATTGCCTCTGAAAAGGGTATGTTGATTCAAAAGATTCTGTTTCCTGCACCTGTTTCCTTCATCTTCAATGAACATATCAAGATTGCTATTTCTATTCTTCTTGTTTGGGGTTTGATTGCCTTCTGTTTATCGCTTTATATGCTGGGTCGTGGTAACATCACCAGTTGGTTTTATGGTGTCTTTGTGATTTCCGAAATTTTCTCCCCATTGCTTCCTGCTGCTTTTACAATCAACCAATCTGTCTGTGCTGCTCGCTTACGTATAAAGAAGATCCTTTGTATTGACCTGCCTCGTATTAATCTCTCAGGTAAAGTCCGTATCTTCTGTTTCGATAAAACTGGTACCTTGACAAATGAAGGTCTTGAATTCTATGGTGGTGTCGTTACTGAAGGAGAAAAGAAAGCATTCACTGCATGCGAAGAAGAATCATCCAAATTGGAATCTACCTTGGCTACAGGTATTGCTACTTGTCATGCTGTTACCAAGCTTAAGGATCAATTCATTGGTAACCCTGTTGATATTGAATCTTTCCGTGCCATGAAGTGGGATTTACTTCCTTCAGTTGATCCTCAATACCTTGACACCTTGAAAACACCTTCCTCTGCTCCTAATGAAAAGGAAAGATTGGTCCATGTTATTCGTAGATTTGAATTTGTCCATGCTCGTGCATCACAGTCTGTCGCTGTTCTTGATGAACAGACTCAGCGTGTCCATGTTTACTTGAAGGGTTCTTTTGAACGTGTCAAGTACCTCTCTGCTCCTGAATCTATCCCCGATCAGTATGATGAAGAGGCTGCCAAGTATGCTCAGGAAGGTTGTTATGTTTTAGCCATGTCCCATCGTGACCTTGGTGTTCTTGGAGAGGACATTACCATGGAGCAAGTCAAGACTATGACTCGCGATGAGCTTGAACAGGATTGTCACTTTGCTGGTTTTATTCTTTTCCGTAACAAGTTGAAGCATGATACAACAGATGCCATTGCTGAGTTGAAGGGTGGTGATACTCGTGTCGTGATGATTACTGGTGATACTGCCTTGACTGGTATTTTTATTGCAAAAGAGTGTGGTATGATTTCGTCCTCGCAAAGAGTGATTCTTGGTGATTTTGTTTCTGGTAACATGGCTTGGCGTGATGTTGACTCTGGTGAGTTTGTGAATGTAGATGAGGTGATTGAGCAGGATCTCCATGAACCCCATGAGAAGAACATTGAACTTGCCCTTACAGGAAGAGGTTTCGAGGCATTGATTGCACAAGACCAGATCCGTAAATACCTTTTGATGACCCGTGTATTTGCTAGAATGACACCTAACGATAAAGTAATGTGTGTCCAACTTCATATGGAAAAGGGAGTAACTGCTATGTGTGGTGATGGTGGTAATGATTGTGGTGCACTCAGAGCAGCACATGTAGGTTTGGCTCTTTCTGAAGCCGAGGCATCAATTGTGTCACCCTTCAGTACCAACAACCGTAGTGTCATGCAATGTGTTGAATTGTTAAGACAGGGTCGCTCTGCTTTGGCAACAAGTCTCGCAAACTACAAGTTCCTTATTTTTTATGGTGAATCTATGGCATTTTGGGAACTCATCATGTTTTACTTTACTGTTATTGCTCCTCAATACATTTGGATTACCATTGATGGTTTTATTACTACCTTTATGACTGTTGCTATTACTCAAGCTCGCCCAGCTGAGAAATTGAGCCCTTGCCGACCTTCCGCTAAGCCCTTAGGTGCATACACATTAGCTTCTGTCTTAGGTGTCATATTCATCAATTTCTGGTTTATTTGTTGCAGGTATGTACAGATAAAAAAACGTAATTACTATTGTTCTTTTTACTAACATTAATATAATTTTTATAGTATTGTATGGCTTTTCCAGCAGGACTGGTTCGTCTGTAATGAATTTGATGGTGTTTCTGTTGACGCTGCAAAATGGTGGTTGATCGGTGACAATTATGAAGCAGAAGTTACTTCTCTCGTAGTCATGTTCCAATTCTTCAACAGTGGTGCACTTGTCAACTTTGGTTCTCAATTCCGTCAAAGTTGGTGGAGAAACTACATCCTTGTTTTTATATGGGTATGCTTCTTTGTCAGTACCAGTTACTTGACATTAGCCGATCCTAATCCTTACAGTTGTATCTTCCGTATTAACTGTGGTACACCATCAGCCTTAGTTGAGCTTGGGTATCCCGAGCCCACTTGGTTTATCGAACCGTATAACTCTCCCTTAGGTCACAACGTAATACCCACATGGTTCCGCTGGAAATTATGGGGTTATATCTTGGGTAACTGCCTCTGTAACGTTGTTTGGGAGCGTATCTGTATTTTGTGGTTCGCCAGAGACTGGGCTGTCAAGCATAGAAGAGGACATTCCCAAAAGAACAGAGCCTTGTTCAAACTCTAACCATATACTGATAACACAATAATAATAACTGTAAAATAAATTAGAAATGCCTTGATGATTCTCATCATTTTAATATATAAATATTCTCGTCTCAGCTCCAAACACTTTGGCTTCTTTACTTTAGGTCAAACTTTAATAGTTATAGAAACCATAGAAATTTTTTAGTCTGATTAGACTAAGATCTTGACTTCTGGATATGTTAATAGTTTACCAATTTAAAGTAAAGGTGGAAATATAGAAACGTATTAGTAGCTATGCAGAGAAACTACTTGCACTTGAAACTCATTATAGGAAAAAATATCCTTGAAGTATGTATCTTTTAATGAAATTTTCATTCGCATCTATTCTTCTTTTAGATATTGTATTGCTTACATATGATTTCCAAATCTTTTTTACTATATCGGGCTATTTTTTTTTCAGAAAGTATATTGAAGATGATGTATTAAATATACATGGAGGATTTGGTATTATTAGTAGCAATACAAACTTAAAAAATTGAATATGATACGAATGTAGTAAGAATCTGTATACCTAAAGGGTATATTCAATATCATCACCAGGAGCACTTATAGGACTTGGCCCACTTGTTTAATAACCCAAATAAATCAGATATTACCTCTTATAAATATATGTATACGAATATTTTATAGCTTACGATATTCCAAAAATATGGAATTGCTTTGTTTGGAATGAATTTGACAGCTCTGTGATAATTGCTGCTTTGAAGATAGCTGTAAAACAATAATTGCTTCCTTAGTCGCATTGTTTTGATTTGCTAATGGTACTATGATCAGCACATTCTACTCTGTATTTGTGGATTTCAAGAGATTGGGCCACGCGAACGTGGGAGAAATAACAGTAATACTACCGTTAGTAAGAAATATTTAAATTAGAATGCGTCTCTTATATTAAGAATTTATAGCATTGGATTATATAGAGCATTTTATCAACATATACACCCAGAGTTACAAACTCTTGATTCAACTCGACTATTTAGTACATTGAGAGTAAATAGAACAAGCTTAATTCTAGTTGCGAAAACATACTTATAAATAACAAAGTATATCTGAAGAGTCAAAGCATGCACTTATTGATGAAACAGGGCCATACATACACACACAAAAAAAGCAGAATCCCTTTTCTCTCACATTTCATCCCTCCGTCTTTTTATAATACACATTTAAACAAAAGCAAAATTTACTCCTTTTTGGTGGTTTATTTCTTTCTAATAGAAAATTGTAGTATTTACTGACGAGCTTGGAGCTTCTCGAGCTTCTTGTTAGCACGACGTTCACGGAGAGCCTTGTTCTTGGCACGGAGAACCTCAGCTTGGTCAGCAAGAGTCTTGGCACGGACCTTCTCAGCCTTAGCCTTGTGGATGTGTTCCATCAAGACACGCTTGTTCTTGAAACCGTTACCCTTGGACTTGAGGTAGAGTTGACGGTACAAGTGCTTGTCGATCTTACCAGCTTCTCTGTACTTGGCCAAGAGGCGACGGAGGACACGCATGCGGCGCATCCAGATAACTTGGCTGGACATACGAGCGTCAGCAGTACCCTTTCTCTTACCGTGACCCATGTGGCGACCAAGACGCTTGGCAGCAGCACGCTCACGAACACGGAAACGAGAGTGAGAGATCTCAGGCTTGCGGATGATGAGACCATCCTTAACGAGCTTACGAATGTTAGCGCCTATACAACATCATTTGATGAGCACTTGCTTTATATATACAATCTTTCTATTTAGATGACTTACGAGAGTTGGCGTTGGAGATCTCGTTGACCTCATTAGGATCAAGCCAGATCTTACGTTCACCACACTTAAGGACGGAGGCAGCAAGGCGCTTCTGGACAGTCAAGTTAACCCTAAAGGAGCAATTTTTTATAAATTAATACGTATTTATAAACGACATAAACTAATCAACAACTTTACATTGTGAATTGACGAGAGCGAAGAAAAGAGGGAGCAATAACACCACAGCTGGGCCGTTCTTTTGTCAACTTGAAAAAATTTTTTTTTTCTTCCTTTCTGAGTTCAATACAGTCACATTCTTGAAAAAATCAGAAATCAGAGGAAAAGCCAACTTGGCACCAAAAAATATATATTTTGTGCATCTTCTTTTTCTTATCCTTTGTGTGTGCTGCAATTGTGATATATCTCGTCTATTTACAACTTGAGTGCATATTGAAGATGCCATTTGAACAAAGTACCGACACATTAGACTATTTATGTGCCAATATAAAACGATTTGACTATATGTAAAGCGGCAGTGGAACCCGGTCTCTCTGATCTCATTGAAAATTCTATACATGAGAGGGATTTATATGAAAATATGTATATAAAAAATATCACTGTTATTCCTAGAATACGCTGATATATTGTACCTGGATTATATTTCAGCCTGAAAAGTACAATGTCAAGCCATGTGCTATGTAATCCAAAAAGACATATTAACTGTGCTGTAAAATCTACTCACCGCCATTCATAGCAGTCCCTTAAAAATAGCCTCTTATTGATAAAATCAGAACAATGTTTGTTTTTCAAACATTTTGGTTAAACTAATAACCTCTTCTCGAAAATGATTTATCTTGACATGATCAATACGACATCGATCGACATAACAGAATGTTTTTTACCAAATCTATCAGCAGAGTAAAATGAAATGGGTAAAATACCCTATTCTTTTCAAGCTGTTCGATCACGGAGTTTTGATTATCTGAACGATAAACCTAATCAGAAAGTGGAACAGTTTACACTTGACATGAAACATATAAAATCGGTGAAGTTAATCTCTTTCTTCTATTTTCAAGTCTACAATAAGTTGCACTTTATGAAGATATTGCCGCTGCTTCTTCTCTTTCTTTACATTAACTTCATCAATCGAATCGTAAGTGAGGAACTTTGTTTGCTTGCACAGGTGCCTTACCAAGCCATCTATCAATTAATAGTCACTTTATTTGTTTTGCTCCCATGAGTGGCTTTATTTCCTTTATAAAGTTGATCAAACATTTCCTTTTTTTTTTTTTACATCTTTATCTCTTTTTCTTTTTATAATGCATAAGTTCCCGGTTGAAATTTTAAAGAAGATATTCGATCCACTTCACCAGAAGGACAAGGTAGAATGTATCAGAGTATGTCGCGCATGGAAAAAAGCGATAGAAAACGCTGTCCTTTTTTTAAAACTATCCGCCTTCGCAGTAAAGATCAGTTGCATAAGTTGGTCGCCAAAATGCACAAAAAGCGATAAAATAGAAAAGCTCATATTCGAAATAAAGGATGTTGATAGTGCGGAAATCGATATCTTATGCTACGTATTTTTTTAATATGCGCGAGTTGATATTTTATGAACGCATTGATAACGTTAAAGACCTGCGATTCACCAAAATACTGTCGTCTCATCCGTAGTCGAGAACCATTAAACGATACACAGAAGCATCGAGCCGCTTATTTACAGATTGCATCCTTAGGGGAGGGTTGTGCCCTCTTCTGACAGAAATAACGATATCTGCACAAAAAAATTGGCTTGACGAAGAATTCATTGGTTTACTGGGAAATGTTCCGGAATTAAGGGACTTGGCACTCTGGAACTTCAGCATGACTTTGGTAAATTTGGAATCATTGCACGGAAAAGCAGTTTGGTTGTCCTCACTTTCACTCAATAAGGTGCAAGTGTATTCTGGTGGCTCTTCTTTTTATTATTCTGATCCTTTTTCTGACGCTTCAACACTTGTGTGTAATTCCCTGAATTCATTTTTTCTTGTGCATACAAAAAGATAATTCTATGCGACATGCGTATGTCTTTATAATAGTAAAATCATGCTTGAATGTATATACATTTACTCATTTATGTGCCAAATATAGCGTAAATAAAACTTTCTGTAAATCTATGATTTCACGCAACATCATAATAATGTCTCTATTTTCTATGATATTACCATTTTCCAAATATCCAATATTCCGGTATATATATTTATATATATAACGAGTGAAAGTACTTAACAATCGCCCATGTTTTTATTAATACTACTATTATTATTTTTCAGTGTACCATTATTCATAAGATTTTCAAACTGTCTCCCAATAGCCTCCACCCTTCCCTCCGTTCTAAACGATGATATTGACTTTGATCTAGGCTTTACTGGCGGAGGCGGTGGTTTCTTTCTATTTGAATAATGCTCAGACTTTTGTCTTGAATGCTGTATTAGTTTCTTTGGAGGTTTTGGGGGCGGGACCGGGGATCGACTTGGTTTTGGGGGTGGTATCTTTTTTGAATCAAGCAATAGTTTTTTTGGCTTTTGAGGTAATGGAGGTGGGAGATTCGGGCCAGCCGATCTTTCAAATATTTCAAAATAATTTTCTACCATACAATGAAACAGAGCTCTACCGATATTCAAAGTAGGTATAAAGATAACGGCTAAGTTGGATATGCTCATTCGATTCAGCTGCTCAAAGCTGGCGACTCGTTGTAAATGACGGCACAATGATTGGAGTATACAAAGGTTATAGACTGGTAATCTTGCAGTGATGGAGCGCACGGTTTTTAGTAATGAAGGTGAAATGGGTGGGAGGAGTTGAACATTGTTGTTATTATTGGGTGTTGGTGATGCTGATGATGTTGATATAATTGTGTCTCGCATGGCTTCTCTCTTAGCACTGTCACTGCATGATTGTATTGAATTCATAAATTGTTCAGTGTATTCGCTGGCCAATTCAAAAGGTACAATGGGCTCGGGTACTGTTTATGTATTGTATTAGCTCATGTCATCATCATTATTATTCATATTACTTGTGATATACTTTACACTCTCTTAGATACATTTTAAGCAATGTTCCGACCGCATGTGGGTCGGGTTTAGTGGTAGTAAAATCAATATCACAGCCTATCATTGATGCATGTCATTATTACTATTATATAAACAACAATGATATGCATGTAATGTACCTTCATTAAACACTGCACGTAGTTTATTTACAGTTATTGTACTTCCAGGTATTCTATAAATACCAACTTCCTGTACACCTAGACATAACATTATGTGTTATTTACCCTCTTTATATTATAAGCACACAGTCCTTTTTACCATATTCATCCAGATATTCAATGCAACGTCTAAATACAGCTGGTGTTAAGTCATCCTGATCGATTCTAGTTAATGCGACCGCGACCTCAAGTGGCATCCCAAATACAGCATTCTCTTGATTGTTATTCGCTTGTCGAGACGAAGCAGAGGAAGAAGAAGTAGGGGATGATTCTTTTCATACACGAATATCAGTATATAGACAAATAATGAAAGAAGACTAATGATATACCTGCTCTTTCTCTTTTCCAACGATCAACAGCCTCTTTTCCTCGTCTGCTCCATTCCATGCCAGTTTCTTTTGCTCTGTTGGAGTAAATCTGACCTTGTTTTTTCCATTCCGGTAATTTCTCTTGCACAGTTGCATTTAGCTCGGATGTCTTTTGTTCTACTTTGGAGCGAGTGTCTCTCACCAACTTTGCAAAGAAAGGGTGCGAGCTTTTCTTGTCTTCATCATCGGAAAAGGCCGAAGACATTGAAGAATCATCGTCTTCGTCGGAATCGTAAGGTCGCATTTTTTGAAGTTGAATAAAGCGAAAGAAAAAATATTTTTTTTTCTGATTATAAAAAAGTGCGTTATATAGTATACAGATGTGATAGGACTGTTTTTTGTATAATTTTTCTTTTTTCTGTCAATGTCTTGCTCTATTTCCCTCACTCTTTCTCTTTTATTATCAGTGATATTTACTTTAATGTAGAGAAACTAATAAATACAAGAGTATGAATTCATTTAATGCCGCAGAAAAAGAAAAGGTGAGTGAATAACAAGGTAGAGAAGCATGAATTCATCCATATTATTCAAAACGGGTATTTAAAATGCATATTTATGAGCCGTTGCTCTCTGGTTGAAAAGAGTGATATACAGACACAGAGAGATGGATAGTTACATATATTATTCACATCATTACTATTATCATTAAAAACAGTATTTGGATTGACTGTACACACGCACACACGCACACACACATGCATGTTGAATGTACTTACACACACACACACACACACACACACGATACACATATCTCCGCTTAAAATCTGGTAGAAAAACAAGATAACAAAAAAAGAAAAGGAAAGGAAGGAAAGATAGGAGATATTACATTGAAATTCTCGATGATAAAGAATCAGACATGGCTACTTGTGTTCTTTTGTTCTCTTTCCCCATTTTATATGCATTGCTACCACTCACAATGGACTGATGCATAATCAAGACAGCTCTGAAACACGTTCGAAACTATAACTGTTTACTTTTTTTGATTTCATCAAGAATGCAAAGCAAGAGTGGGTAAGCCCGAAAGAGCGGGAAAGGCATTGCATTCCTTTTATACATGTTTCTTTTTATTTCATCTATAAGAAAGCATGCTCTTCCTACTATACTTAACCCTATTATCATTTAGTGAAGGAACAACAATTGATTATTGTTTCTCTACAGGCTACAACGGCTTCTACATATCTTATGCGCCTGTAGACTTTTCATTGGCTCATGTTGTCTGTGCCGACCAAGGCGGTACATTAGCAAAGGCAACCGAAAAAAACCTTGTTTACATAAAGGATTTGATATTGGATTGTATTGGAGAGGACCAAAGTGGATGGGTCGGGTATGTTGTGTTGTTTAGTTTGGTGTGCTTCAACTAACAGAGTAGGATAAAGTGCATGGAATACAGGAATAGAAAGTGAAAAATGCCTGGAACTTGAGGCAGGCTTTGATAAGCAAATTGTTGCAAAGAACTGCAATCATATAAATCATGCCATTTGCTATTCAAATGAACCCTACTACTATATGGAAGAAGAGGAAAAATCGGGTTTGTTCGTGTCACATGCGGGGCATCAGATTGTCTTGTTTGGAGAGAGTCATTCCGCCGATTAGTAAAAGTAACAGAAAATAAAATATAGATCACAGTTGGATATTTTGTGCCTGATGAGTTTATATGTGTGTCCATAGTAATCGGCGGATATTGTGTTTCTATGGTGATGACCATGCCCATCGATTAAAATGTCATGGGACGTTGGATATGTTACAAATGTACTTGTGCACACGTAGCACTTGGCTGTTTAAGACGTTTGAGCTGCTAATAATAAATCAGATCTCTCAGAAAATAAAAACAAGTCACAGTTGCGAGTTTCCAAAACACATTGTGGATTGCGAGAGAACGAGAGAGAGAAAGACAGACGAGAAGGCGAAGTGAGCACTATTTCTTTTTCTTTATTACTTTTTATATAAGCTAAACATACACTAAAGAGCTTATTCAACCAAAGACAAAAGAAAAAAAAAGTACTCTTTCTTTTTTTTATTTATTTATCTAATTGAACATTCGTTTCCCTCATTTTTTTCTTTTCTTTTTTTTTTTTTTTTT
>VCJC01000424.1:3255-19137 GCA_024140195.1 Backusella luteola
GTATCAAAAGACTTTCTTCCTTGGTTCATGGAATTACAAGAGCAACATAATGGCAAGCTCATATTCCAAGAAGACGGGGCTACAGGTCATACAGCGAGCTACACACGGTGGTGGAAGAAGAGATGGGAAATTGGTGGCTTTGAGTACTGGCCTGCTCAAAATCCCGATCTTAACCCAATCGAAAAGCTTACCCGGTACACGCTTCTATCCTGGCGAAGAGAAACCGGAGTCCATGGTTTATTGTATGAAGCAACAAGACCACCGAACAGATAACAAGTCTTTGTATAATGCTGATGCTCTTATCCGTTCCCCGCGTCACAACAATCTTGAAGTCCTTTTGCTTGAAACTGGCTTCGAAATTGGTAATGTTAATAAAACCAAATATGCCATGGACAATCTCAAAGCCATGTTTGGGCTGCTCTCTATGATCAAACTCGTTGCAGATACATACCGTCATGCCAGTCACTCATCATTCATGAAACTCAAGCTTTATTTCGTGCAAGCATACAACTTGAAAGTGTATCTCTGGTCTCTGTCGCTTAGCCCATCCAACGATTTAATCATGCTCCTTGAAGACAAGGCCATTGTTCCCTTTGACTTTGACAAGAAGGCCACTGAATTATTGGACTTTATTTCGTTTATGATCTCGTTACAATCAAAGTTCTCATCGAGTATCCAATGCCTGGATACTATCAAGAAAGAGCATGACGAAGCCATCGAAAAATACAGATACAACATGGATGACATGCCTACCAGCTTGAATACTATTGTTAACCCCAGTATAATACGCATCTCTAATCTAAAGAAAAATCAAACTGGAATCACTGCACAAGCACCTGGTAGCAATTTTTCATAGGCCATTTATATAATTGTATAGCATATATGATATAATTGGCATCTCCAAGTCTCTTAAAAACCCATTATCTTCACAATTAAAACCCATTTCTATATATCTCATACTCCTTAGTTTGCAGTGTATTTATCCAATTGCTAAAAAAACCCATTAACAAATAAAATATAATTACCTTGATTCGCTACAAATAGTATAGTTCCTTTTTTCCATATTTTATCAGAAATATTTTCTTTACAGGTACTTACCTCTCACAAACCGAGTGGTGAAGTCTCTTCAGTGAAGGCGTTTTATACTCCAAAACCGCTAATGAAGATTTTGTTCGATTATGACGGTACCATTTCCTAAAGAGTTTTATTTTTCAAGTAAAACAAAAAAGGGGATGTTTTCATATCGTTAAAGGTTTACATATTCGAATATCTTTCCAAAATAAAGCACCATCAGTTCACTGATTTATTATCTTGTAACTGATAGCGGTTATTACTAGACAAATGAGGTGTCGGCAATGTGGCCATATTCTTTTAACTATGTAAACGCGTTTTAAATCTTATCCACACATCCTTCTGTATGACATCAAGCAGCTTTTTCAAGAGGGAAAAAAAAAGTTAATTACTTTGATTATTAATGAAAAGCACTTTCTAACCTAAAAATAAGCAGAATCAAGCGGTTTATGCATGGGTTCTGAATACGAATATACATATGTTCATCATTTTTCTTAAAAAAAAGTAATGCAAATAAGCGCTCAGCAGATTCTTTATTGTTATCGAAAGCTTTTATACGTTAGGTAAAGCTATAAAACTATAGGTATCTTTATATATAAAAATCTAGGTGCATTCATAAATATTTGAGTCACTTTCTTGTTAGCTGTCATTTGCTTTTGACCAATCAGCACATCTGTATTAGTCTTTTATTTAGTTCTCAGTGTAAATGGTACACACTTATTTTGGTGAATGTATAATTGCCCTTTTTTTTACCTGACAAATACACTTTCCAATATTTCTAATGCAGGATTTTGCGAAGGTTTTAACTGAAACGAAGTCTGACACATTTGATATTACTTAATTTAACTACCACGTCCTATGGACGAATGAAATGGAGCTTGAAAATGATGCACAGAAAACAAAAATACTGGCGAAAACAAACATGCTGGAGATGTTCCTCCAAAATGGTTTGGCTGATAGTTCACGTGAGCTGCATTGCTTTCGTGTTTGTTTTTATTTCAAAAATATAATATTATGTGTAGAGAATATGGATGTATATATATAATAATAATAAAAGAGAAGGGGAGGTATTATTTCTATTTAATTACAAGGAAGAAGAGTAGATGAATTTTTTAATAAGGATATGGGGTATATTTCCGTTTCAAATAAGCGTGAATCAGATGCATGTTGTTCGAAATGGTTGATCAAGTAGACTGCATCAGGCTGTATATACTTTAGGAGGTAACGAACAAAGCCATCGTTTTTTAAAAGTAAATGTGCAGGATATTTACTAATAACAAATTCTTGACAAAGCTTATTTGTTTCTAACCTGTAGGAGTTTTTTAATAAGAGCTTTTTTCAGTAAATGCTATTTTTACTTACGAAAGAGTATATTGATCTTCATTACTTGGGAACATAGAAGTGCTGCAACTGTTGTTTGTTACTTGTATCCATTTTTTCTCAAGAGGCTTTTTTATGAAGGCTCCATTTTCTGCAATAAGACCTAGAGCTGGTGCTTGTTTCCACTGTTCAAGAGCGTTTTTGTCTTGGTTTGATATGATCCAAACTGAATTACACGGATTTTCTGTAAGATGATGAAGGTATGATAGAATGCTGGGGCGACTAGAAGTTTTTTTCTAAACAAAAAAAAACAATAACAAACAAATTAATTTTTCTGGTTTTCCCTGTGAGCAAGAATGAACTTACTGTATCAAAATAAAGTAATAGTCTGGTTTTGGTTATGAGAGGGGCATTTAAAAGTGGCTGTGTCGTTATCTTTCTGATAAATCGATCCTTGTACTCCGTAGCGTCATTCACTGATAAAAAGTGACGGAAAGCCTGGAATGTATAGGTTTTCGTTAAAATGAAGTTTCAAAAGAGAAAGTTCCGCTTCATATTATTATTACCTCGTATGTACTACATGTAGATGATTTGGGTGATGCTAATGCAGTATATAGAGTATTGGCAATTGTAGTGATTTTATCCGTATCATTCAAAGTAGGAAAGGACCAATGAGGTAGCATGGATAGCAGGTTAGAGTTTGACGACAATATCAACGGTGAGTTCTTATCTGAGTGCAACTGCATAAACTCTTGTGCTAAGATATTGGTAGATGGATTTGAGCCCAGGAAAAGACCAAGATCGGAGGCCATCATCAATGCTAACTGCTCTTCTTTATCGATTTCTTGATGGTAAAAGTGCACAGGAACGGAATCGATGGTACCGTAAATATGGTTAATCTGTCGAACAAGTTCAGGCACAGATTCGAGTGATTTGGCAGGGATATCCTGCGGACAGACATGGAATAAAAGTATCAAGTGCTGTGCCAAATACTGGTTTCTGGAAATCAGTTCGGCAAATGCGGCGAGCGAACGAAAAACGTTGGCCACACAAGTACCTCTGCAAAAAATAATTTGTTTATCGGCGAACATGTGTCGAATGGATTTGGCTTGATTGGTAGCTGATGATGTAATTAGAGTATTCTTGGCTAATATGCTGGGGAACACTCCGGTTTTGACACTTGTAGGTGTATTATTAATTAATTTTTTACATGCTGCGTCGAATTGTTGAGTGTCTAATGATGTCTATATGTGTGAATATGTTACTCAGGTTAGCATTACCACTTTTTATTTATTTATTTATTTTTTATATAATGGAATATTTACCTGAAATGCAATGTGATCAGCTTGAAGCATAGACTTTAAAAGCAGGTCATGTCCTAAAGTACGTAGCATAAAATAAAATGAGTTTTTTTTTGTTTGTTTAACCAAGCTTCCCTTATAGGGAAGCTACGCGTAAGCGGCCCATTTCTTTACCATAAGCATCTGCAAAGTATTCCCAGTAAGGGAATTTAGCGTAGAAAGACAGGCCGATTTTGATATCGGGATAGATTTTCCGAAGATAATAAGGGACCATTAATAATCCATGTCCGTGAATCCAAACTAATCAAAAGTCAGTGGAGTCTATTTTTTGACATGGATTTAAAATACAATACCTAAATCGTTTTTGTTAAATCGAGCAGCAATTGCCTCCGCATAAGCCTCGTTTATTTCAGTGTAATTTCTCCACATGGCTATCTGGTGATTCATTTCAGGATATGGCACGATAACAGGTGTCACTTGGAATAGGCCATCAAGGACTGATAGTTCAACAAACAAAAATATTAGATGCCCCGCGCTTTCTTCCTTTTGAGGTTAAAAAATATAACAATCCGTATATTCTCTCTACCTTTTGCGTTGTATGAATATAATTCTTTGTCAATTTGAGAGTTTTTCATTGGACGTGACTCAATCAATATCTGTTGTTTATAATCTGATTGAATAGCGTTTATAGTGCTCCAAACAGGACTTGATCTTGCGTCGAATTCGCTTTGTGTAGGCGTAGAGACCACAAGAGGTATTTTTTTATTGGAAGGGGTATTATATTCGTCTGGTGTAGAAGGCGGAGTAGGATATGCCTCTGTGTCGATTGATGAAAAGGGTGTCGGAATACCCTCAGAATTCAGAGAGCACACGCAGTGAATGATTTTTTTATATTGTGTAGTCATTATATTATATTAATAGTTATATTAAACGAAATGCAAATAAATAATAAAAACAAAAAGAGAAAATGAAATGCTTTATATAAATGTAAAAAACGGCAAATTAAAATAAGGTGAAGAAAAAAGGATAAAATGAAAAATGAAAATCGTCTTATTTATATTTCGGGAATTCTGACCTTACTTTTATATACAACCCCAACTGTAAAACATTTATGCGGCTAGATAGTCCTGAATTTATCAACTAAAAAGTTGTAACACCCAATCAAAGTATGGGGATACCTCTTGAACTCACAGTTTTTTTTTTGATAAAAAAAATAGCTCACTAAAGATACAACCTTTTCCCTCTTATTTATCCTTTCTTATATTACGTAAGTTGAAAGCTTATGCTTGCTGAGAAATAAGAGTTTGGTATCAAACAACTCATGCTATAACTGCTTTTTGACATTTTCTCCCCTACGGAGATCGAGAGACAAAATTTTATTTTTAAATTGCCGCATGGCATCAAATCAAGGCTTTTTTATTGCGCCCCTTGGTGAGTGTTAAGTGACAGCAACAATCATTAAAAGGCACTAAGCCCTAAATAAGCGGCCTCTTTCTCTCATATTGAAAAGTACCACTGTAAGAAAAAAGGGAGACAAAAATGAAGAACAGAAACTACGATAATCGTTTTATTTTTAAATTTAGTCTTATAGTTTTTGATATTCAGTTGGATTAGATAAGCAATTACCGACGACATCTTCCCTGAATCCGCATTGTGTTTTTTTTGCTTACATGATCAAATAAAACCACTTTGTTTGATAAGATTTTACTGAATAAGCTTTTGATGGATCTCTTTTTCTCTCCCTCCCCGCGGAGAAGAAATGCGTGCTAAAGAAAACGTAGGTTTTGCAATGTCACACTACCAAAAGATATGTAGTAATTGACGTTGAACAAGGTTATTGTCAGAAGTTTGTATCTCTAACTTTTTTTTTTCTCAGCATTGCTATTTTTTCATTCCCATTTGTTAAATGTTCCGTATTCAAAATAAACCTCCGTCGAATCCTTGATAGCTATTTAGTATTAAAGTTTCTTCAATTTAAAGAGATGAGATGCTTTTTTAAATTCTTAAAATACACCATTTTTTCATATCTCAATTGGACGAATACATTCAATGTTGTTTTCCGAATTTTGAAAAAGAAAAAGCATATACTTTTTATTGTTATTTATAATGATAAGTTACGATAATACAATCACTACAAGGAATGGATCATTAATTTTCTTTGTAAGGATATTCTAAAAAAAATAAACATAGCCATTAGTATTAGGTTATGAGCGATATCTTGGAATAACCGGTTACCCAATATATCGTCCTTCTTTCTCCACAACTTCTTTTTCTTTTTTGTTGTCACATGCTCTGCCCATACTTCAGTACAATACTTTTTCTTGTACTTTTTAATAAAGATGGGATCCCTACATAACAAATCAAGTTAATCACTTGAACTCCTTCCCAAACTTGTATCTATTTACCATAGCTCAGATGCAACACCAAGATCTTTACAACAACGCATCAATGCATTACTCTTACAGCCTTCACTAGCCGTAGGTAGACCTGATACATCAAAGTAATCTTGCTCTCCTCTTGCTTGTGAAACAAATCTACCGCTACAGATTAATGCATATTCGCGAGAAATGTTTTTTGGTGAAATAGTGTGGTCCGTACGTGGTACCAATCCCCATCCACCCGGTCCAAATGCCCTGTTTAGAATACGACGATACTTTATCTCTGGTAAGTAGATGATGCCGTCTAAATCCCTCGCTTTTAGTATACAAGCCCCTCTATTTATAGTTTCTATATATCTCTTTTTTACCAGGTTTAATTTCAACGTCGTTGGCATCCACAGGTTCAAGCAGAATATCAGTGACATCTTTAGGGAATCGTTCAGTTGAAAGACCATGGAAAGAACTAGACCAGTCCTGTCCAGCTTCAATAGGTTTATCTAATTCGTTTATCAAGGCATTTTCGGAGCCTGCAAATGAATCTTTTTGCTGCTTTTCCTGAGTCTCTTCAACGACAGGACTCTCAGTTGGAGTAACAGGAGTGACTTCTTTTTTGGCTCGTGCGGTCGTTGTTACTGCCACTGTGGGCGTTTTGTATTGTCGTGTATAGCGCGTTACTGTTGCTACCCACCTTGCCTTATATTTTACAATCAAGAAGAATCGGTTGTATTTTTTTAGAGTTGAAAAAAAAAGTGTGTCACAGTCAAAACAACATTTACACGCAATTTGAACAAAATTAAGGCTGAAAAGCATACCTTTGAGACATTAACTGGGCGTAATGCAGAGAATCTTAAAGCATTCATGGCCTGCATTTTAAACTGTTTTTATTAAAAGCAAAGGGGTTGACTACGACGCCTTTTTTTTCATTTTAATTTTTCATTCTGTATTAGAAAACATCAAAGTGACTGTTTAGTGGCGTTTAAGGGCCCGTTTGAGAGAGCATTTAGAAATCCTATGCTATAGACACGTAGCTTGTAAAGAGTTGTTGGTAGTATAAAAACAAATTGGTTATACTTTTGAATTAGTGATGCAAATATTTGACTATGTTGTGTTGATATAATGTCCAACAGACGATGATGAAAAGGAACATGAAAAGGAATGTCAAGCATACAATTATGCTTAAATAAATTATTACTACGGTTATTAAATGTAATATGATGTGTACATTTTTATTATTGAATTAATAAATAGCTATACCATATGTTTGTTGAGAGTATTCATATTTATTTATTCAGTCTAAAGTTAATCCATCAAAGAGGGTTTTGTAAGCACTATGTAGCCCATACTATAAACTATTCCATTTGTCAGCTTGCAATTCACTCTGATTTCACTATCGTAAACGGTGACCTCATTTTATTATTGCATAAAATGCTTGTTTAAGTGTAATGGTGGTTTTATCGTGAATATAAACTGGCTATCGATGACCTAAGAATGAGACAAGAGAATAAAATCCTTAATAAAATTAGGTCGATTGCTAAACTCTGCGCTAACAGTAATGGATGTGACAGATACACATCTCTCAGTAATTGCTTGTTCATTATAATTGGCTCATTGATTCATTGAGGAAACTATGCCCTTTGTACGTCAGTGTTTCCTTGAGGCATATGCCTTTACAAGATCACAAGCAAGAATGGCTGTATTCAACGCATACGACCAACATTTATCAAAGGCGATTACTATTATATTATGTCATTTGGTAATCATAATTATGCGTTCTTCCTTAGTACATCCATTTTGTCGTTTTTGGAGAGATAACATCAAAAAGGTTTAAACTATGTTTCTAATGGCTATGAATCCATGGTAAGGGTAATCTATTCCATTTTTGTCACTAGCTATAGTGTTTTCGGACGCCGATCATTTTTTGCTGCTCATTATTTCATACAAGCAGCAAGCCTTGCCTTGATAAATGTAATAGATTATACCATTTTTATCAAATAGAGTCTAGCTATAATACACATTAGTCGGCTATCAGTATTGCCATGCATAAGAGAGACATTTTCCTACGGAATCATGACGGAATTTCAGTTACCATTTATAGACGACAAGTTGAAATGATGTAAATCTTTCGTTATGTCTAAACAGCAATGCCAAAAAGTATATAAACAAGTAAAATAGCAACTATCAATCTAATTATTATAATACATTATTAAATTATATACTTAAATTCCAAAATGAACCCCTCAAGAACTGATGCAAAGAAAGATCAATTCGTTGGTAATGCCAAGGATACTCTCGGTGGAGCTGTTGGTAATGAACGCATGCAATCTGAAGGACAGACACAACACGGAAGCGGTCAAGTCCAGGAAACTGCTGCAAACACCAAAGGCTACGTAGAAGGCATGACTGACCAGGTAGCTGGTGCTATGAAAGGTGCTTACAACTCATTGACTGGAAACACCGGTGAAGAGGCAGCTAACAAGGCTCAACAGAAGAAGGGAGAGGCTCAGTCTAGCTTTAACTCTTAAATATGATATAAACCACCTTTTTTATATCTTTATATAATTGCTCAAATTATTCTCTTTTATTTTTAAAACCCTTCAACAAATTGAATAAATAAAAAAAAATCCTTTTTTTATAGCATTATTATATCCATCTATTTTTAACCATAAACACAATCAATACTACTAACACAACCAATGCGCTAAAACAGGACCAAAACATGGATGGCAAAACCTGAATAAGATTTTTGTTGTTTTTATGTAAAAATTTCTATCGAGCAAAAGTTGTTCTTTTTTTTTTTTAATAACTGTACAAAATAATTAAATGAAGATTAAGGTGTGGCAGAGAAAACTTTCTCACAAATGTTATCAGAGTGAACACGAGGGATTTCGAATGTTTTTGAACTGCCAGTGGCTTTAAACATGATAAAAGTTAATTATTTGTCACAATAACCAAGCCCAAATATTTACTTACAAAAGTGAACAGTCACTGAGGGTTTGATGGCATTGTCCAACACTTTGTTTACTTCATATTCGATATTAGGGTTGTTATACTGAATACGGGGAAGACTCTCTTGTAAAAAGTGTCTATAATCAACTCATGTCAGTACATGCACCTTAATACCCTTAGTTTTGTCGCTTTACCTTGCACCTGCGCTTTCATTCTTTCCCTTGAGGGCAAATGTTAAGGCAATCTTTGACACATTGCTTGGTAATTGAGAGGCACCTGGTCCAGTTGTCAATTGTTTAAGGATTTCACGTGTGGACTGAGCTGCTCTTAATGACATTTTGTTATTTTATATATATAAAAAGAAAGCAAGGGGGCTGAAGGGGATGTCCGATTTTTTTTCCACACACACACATGCCGACAAGTCACGTTAATGCAATATGATTGGCTGGTTTGATTTGCATCCAAAGTGTATTTTTTTTACATCCAAAAGGAGAAAAATAAAAGAGAAAAGAGAGAGTGAGAGTGAGAAACGTGTCGGATCAGCTGATACACGCCACTTACACTGTGTGACCCATGGTGGTTTATTTTATATAATACACATTTATTTTTATTTTTTAGTCTTTTTTATTTTCTCTCTCTTTTTTTGTTTTTCTTTTAAAAGAAAATTTATTCATGTTTGAGAAACCTAAAAAAACGTTACAAAAGTCGCTGTTTCATGTGTTGGAAAATGGACAAGAATATGTAGCTGATGTTTGTTTGGAATATCCAATCAAAGTCTGGGTACATCGAGGTACTTGATTACATTTTTTTCGTTGTTATTACGTGTATTTAAGCTCTTTTTTATTATTTAATTTTTTTAATTTTATTTTATACTTTTTTAGCAATTTTATTAGCAAGAGTACCTCAAGATTTCCGAAAGAGATACATGTCATGCCTTGAAGAGGAAAAGCAGCAGCAAGATAAACAAGAAATCAAAAATGACAGTGTTGACAAAGAAAAGGAGGAGGCACCAGGAGCAATTCATATTGATATTAGTCAAGTTGTACCTTATAATACTTTACGCCCATTACTCCGCTTTTGGTATACCGCTGATTTCACAGCACCTTTAGATGAAGCGTCACTTTTATCTTCACATGTAGAAGGTCTAACAAGGAGCGAATCATCGTCCACTCTACTTGACAAGGTTCATTCGTCTATTCGTCAAGATATTAAACAGTTAGAAGAGCGATTAGGTTTGCAATTACTGCCCGTCACAGCACTGGAGGGGCCCACTGCTGATTTTGATCAACTTACCACCGATTTAAAACGCATTTGCGACCAACGCATTGCCACCGATGTTGTGCTCAACATCTTTTCGGTACCCAATAAAATGACAACAAAGCAGCAGAAAGAGCAAACAGAGGAAAACAAGGCTGCTTTCCCTGCACATCGATTCATATTGGCCAGTCAATCAAAATATTTTTATTCAGTGTTTTACACAGAGTTTAGAGATGCGTCCATTTCATCCGTCCATATGCCAAGTGACCAATTCTCTTCAACAACCTTAAAGATTATTTTAAATTACTTTTACACCGATTCGCTCATTTTACCCAGTGCACCCAATGAAATGCTGCAGACGCCAAAAACAAGCCGTTTAAACGAAAAAAAATACGAGTTGAGATTGCTTCAAAAAGTATTCGATGCTGGTGATTTCTTGGGCCACTTTGATACTATTTGTTTGGCTGCGCTTGATAAAATGTCTCGGATATGTCACGAGTTTAAATGTATCTGCTCAGACTGTGCCATCCTTTTACCCTCTGTCCTTCTCTTTGCTGATAAACATGAGAAGCTCATCCCGCAATTGCGAGCACAACTGATTCGGCTCTATGCGGATCCTTTGGATTCCATTGCTCCTCTTTGGTCTCAAAAGCCATTTGCGCTTTTGGTGAATTCGATGCTAATGGCACAACAACCACAAGCAGCACCAGCCGCAGCATCACAAGTATCAGCTGTCAATAACAATGGAAACAGCACTAGTATTATTAATAATAGCAATGCTAATAACAACAGCGCCAACAATAAAGATAGAATCTCGAGTATTTTTAGTAAAAAAGCACCCAATTCTTCTAGCAGCATCCTGTCCAACGAAAACACCAGTAGTGATTCCGGTACAGCCATAGATCCACCATCTAATCTTATCACCGAGATTACAGAACGCACATTTTCCAATATTAGTAAACACAATTCTGTGCGCGTGCTCCATTCATTGCATCTATGTTTTTCTCATTTACGCACGGTAGATCGATTTCCTACATGGTCTAGTGCAGTGCACAACATCCTCAATACTTATTTGCACCATACTGTGGACATGATTTCCAACCATTTTGATTACTACTGTGTTGAATACCCCATTCTGCTTTCATGCATCGATGGTATTGGGTTTGGCTTTTCTGTCGACTTTTTGGGCTTTGTTTTGGGTAAGGTCCTGACCGAGGGTCTTCATGATAATAACGCAACTGTTATTTATCAGTGTATCGTTAAAGACCTCGGGGGTAGACAGGAGATGTATAAAAATGTTGCCGTGGATGGTGTCTTGTTGGATGCCAGGGCCAAGGTCACTCAATATATTGGAAAACGGTGGATGGAAATCAAAGCAGAAGGTGGTTTCTTGACAATGGAAAAGGATTTTTTGCGCATATTATCTGAAGGTAAGAATGACACCAATTTTCATATTATTATGGAAGCGGCATTTTTTTTTTTCATATTACAACTTGAAAACACCTAAAACGAAAAAAAAGGGCTAAATTTTCAAATCAACATGTATTTATACCTAAAATAGATATTAATGTGCCCTATCGTTCACTGACCAAACCGATCGAATCCGACTTTACCACGATGTTCAATTTCAAGCCTAGGCGATCCACAGCAACCCTTTCAAACGAAAGTAAAACATCAATATCAAATCAATCAAGGACCAGCGGCGAAAGCCAAAGAGAGGGCAAGCGAACACGCTCCCTTTCAGCAACAGGTAGCCATCCAGACTCCATTCTGTTACACAAGAGTGGGAATCATTCAGACGGTGAGGATATTGTTTCCACAAACACAAGACGAAACAGCATCGGTCAGCAGCGAACACCATTGTCCTATCACAATTATGGTTCAAGTTCATCATTAACAGATGCTTTGCTACCGATTGAATACCCTAAAACTGCAAAAGAGGCCAAAAGTGCTGATACCCCAAGACCTACACGACTCCGATTTGCTCTTCCTGACACACCTAGTCGCGCCAAATCTCCTGTGCTTTCAAAACCTGCGCATAAATCTTCATCCAGAAGGAGATCCAAATCACCTCGAAAATCAAGATGGCTTGGTAATACAAGTGATAGCAGCGATGATGAAACGGTTATACCTACAGTGGGCGCTAAAGTCGAGTTATTACGCCGTCCTTTGCCTACTCTTGGTACCATCAAGTATATCGGAGATGTGAACTTTGCAAAGGGTACCTGGGTTGGTATTGAATTAGAATCACGAGGTAAAGCATATGTATTATTACAAAAAAAATAAGCATCATAGTTCTGTTTTATTCTAATATTTATTTTTGTGTTTTCTTTTTCTTAAAACAAAGTGGGTAATAATGATGGGTCTGTTGAAGGAAAGCGATATTTCCAAACAGTTCCACAAAGAGGTGTATTTGTAAAGATTGATGATTTTAAGATTATTAATACTAATGATAAAAAAGCCAAGTAATAATGTAACAGAGATATAATAATAATAACAATAATAACAATGATAACAATGATAACAATGATAATAATAGCAGTAGTAGTAATAGTAATAGTAGTAGTAGTAGTAGTAATAGTAGAACTGTAGTATTAGTTTTATATATATGCATCACGCATATGTGTATTAAAATAAATTATTTTGTAATGCAGCTCTAGTTTTTTCCAGATTTAACCCTGGTTATGTGCATTTACTATCAGAGAGTAGCAGGTATACCTTGAGTCGCAGCCCAACCATTAGCCATGTCTGTGATAACAGTAGCCAAAGGCTCAGGGATATCACAATACAAAATGCCTTTTAAAATGCTATCCTGTTTATCCTTCCATGTATGTCCATGCACCATAATTCGATCTCCCATCATGAATTCGGGTTCAGAAAGTTCCATAGCGAACCTTTCAAACAACAGTGTTAAAGCGGGCAGCGGCGGTTCTTGAGAATAGCATGTATGGAAAGTAAAGCTGATATCTGTTGCAAATGGTAATAGTCCACTGAGACGAGAGCCGGGATGTATCAGCTCTGTTTCCTGACGAAGGACGCAGTTGTGTATAAATAAGATCTGACACCAGAGTGGGATGTTGCCTCGTATAAGGATGTCGCGGTGGCGATACGGGTTTGTGAACCGTGCACCTAGCGTGTATGTATAAGGTATAAACGTATTGTGGGCGGGTTCTTCCTGTATCATGTTAAATATATCGTCAAAGTTAAAGGTATTGATCTCGTTGAGTATATCAATGTCGTCGTTGTTTGACATGAGCAGTAGGTTGAGCGAGTTCTCAATCACAGACTGACTTGTGAGTGGCGGGGATGTTTGCTGCTTTATGTAGATGCCTTTGGACAGTCGTAAAATGTTTTGTTTGGGTGAGTCGTCAGAGTGGTGATAGATTCGAACAAGTAAATGGTTTGAACGGTCTTGACGATAAGTAAAGATATCCTTTGATGAAAGCGGATCTGAATTAAAGTGATACATGCCTTCATCGAGATCACCGCACCAGGTCATGGATTCGTCGTTATTTGGATAGCATTTGTATTGCTGCTCATATGCCTTCATATACTTTCCGGGCGATGGAATCGAAGCTGATGTCGAGTTGTAAATCGAAGATCTAACTCTATTTAATGCATAAACCCAGTGTTTTGCGGAATGGCAAAGCGCATTCCTTTCGCCACATTTTGAATGATCAAGGCACTTGTATGAATGAGGTGAAAGATACTCTTCAGTGCTGTTCATTAACCAAGATTAGTAAGATAATAAAAGGTGATATTAAAATTGCAAGATGGAGCAAGTTTTTAGACATCCGCGCTTCGCAGGGAACCGGAAAACAAAAACAAATATGCCAAGCCAATCAGAAAAAGATTAAGAAGCAGGCATTATTTCCTGAAGAGCCATCTCTTTCTTCTTTTCTTTTTTTCTCTATTACTTTTTCCATTCAATTTCTAATGCGAAAGTGTAGCTCTACTTTGGAAAGAG
Source organism: Backusella luteola (assembly GCA_024140195.1). Lineage (NCBI taxonomy): Eukaryota > Fungi > Mucoromycota > Mucoromycetes > Mucorales > Backusellaceae > Backusella > Backusella luteola. Next base: position 17,496 of record VCJC01000424.1, read on the forward strand.
GAGGGGTACACTTTTGATCAAGACATAGTTTAATGCAGTACAAACTGTCAAGGTCTCTCCTGAGTTTCAAAACAGCGTCTTGTGCCTATCAAAAATCAATGGGATGCTGATGTATAAAAACGCCAAATACCAATACAATTCAAGTTCATCAGTTATGTTTTGGAGAAAAAGGAACCAACAGTTATACATTCTATTTCGGCTGTTGATCAAATCAATCCATCTCATTTTAAACGCAGAACCATATAAGAAATGTGGAGTATTGTTCATGAAAGAATATTAAAGTCCCCAAAAAATGGTGAAATAACTAATAATAATAATCTGAGGACGTCGCTATGACTATGAAAACCCTGCACAATCGTGTTTTAATATAAGCAGTTGATGGTATATGTTTTCATTTATTGAACCAATCAGAAGAAAGACCAAGTCATGGCTTTCTAAAAGATCGATAAAGAATATGCTGTGATACGATGTTTTATATATGCGAATACCATCCGTGAAGGAAAGGTAACCTTTTAAACTATGAAAAAGAAGACATGGACTGTTATAATTGAATTATATATATAATGCAGGTTTCAATCTAGGGCATGAGTGAGGCACCGTTATACCTCGTATCAATTTTTTAAACCACTTTGTAGTTTGCTTTGAATGAATAACAGTAAAACAGATGTTGCCTATACGTAAGTATCTATCAGAGAACACTTACTTTTTATTGTGAATATACTATGAAGGTCTTATATGATATACAAGTCCAAATTTTTCAGTTATATAAACTTAATTTATAATCATATGGTTTTCTCCAAAATCATATCATCTCTTTGTATTTAACGCCTTTCATTTTTTTTTTTGTGTTGAGATACCTTTCAAATTGTTTGATCATCTATGAAAATGGATTTATGAACTGCGACTGTGGTCAAAAAGGGTATAGTCTGATATATTTCTAAGCAGTAAGAGACACTTTTTTAGTGCTTAAAGAGCTATTCTCGAAATACATATTATTGATGACATTTCTATTATGTACTTATCATTGGAACCAACAAAAAAAAGAGGGGTGTACTGATGCATTTTTTTACGGATAGTGTCGCTTACAAAAGAAGAGGATGCATGTCCTCATCATATCTCATCCTTCAAAAATACAATTTCGACCGCATGGGAATGCAACACTTAGGGAAGCTAAGAGATAGTTTATTTTAAGTGAATATGCTTTATAAAACCAATACTATGTCTTATGCTACTTTAGCAATCGTGGACTCGATGCAATCGGTTTTTAGCTTTTGAAGATGAATTTCCCTGAGTTTTAATTGTCGTGATGACAATAAAAACGTTATACACAAGTGTGTAAAGCAAAGTGTTCACGTGCAAGAAAGGTGGTTATAAATAAATTAGGTTTTATTTGATGTCATTGAGTTCTCGTATGAAGTAAAATAAGATTAGACCAGAGTGAAATAATAAATTAAAAAGAGTTCTTTTTCATTTAACGAAAGAAAAAACCATATCATTGTGTAAAGTGTGACTTTCTGGAAACTCGGCCAAAGCTCCTAAAAAAAAGTCAGTTGAACTTTTTAATCGGTTATTCCCAAGTTCCGTAACTGTTTTTTTCTTTTCTTTCTCTCCCTTTTTTCCTATTATCTCACTTTTTTTTTTT
>VCJC01000426.1:6298-18898 GCA_024140195.1 Backusella luteola
ATATATGATACAACCATCCAGTTATACAAGGTATTATATTAATTGATTAAATATTTATTTATGTAAAACACTTTTATACAAAAAAGGGGGGAGTAGGGGGGAGTAGGGAGGGAGGGTCAAAGATGATAATCTTTTTATAATGAATTAAACAATTAAGCAAAATAGAGTAATAAATGATATATAAAATAATAAAGCTATTATTATTTAGTAGTATCTGGTTTTTGAATATATTCAGTTTTTGTTTGATCTCGATCTTGCTGTGATTCTCCACTATACCCAATAGCTCTACCCGAATAAACTAGAGTGTACATCTTCATATAAGGTTCATAATATCCATGGTTCGGTTTATCTCCATCATCGTCCTCCTGTTCGTCTTCATCATCATCCATGTAACGGTCATCCTCGTCTGCAATTTCTTCTAGACTGACACTATTCTTGACCAAAAATACTGGCGAAATACCCAACTTCACTTTTGTTGAACTCTTCTCGGATCCATACTGTGCCTTCACTTGGTTGGTAAAAAAGTCGTCGCCAGGTAAAAGGAATTTTCGTTCAATGGTCTCCTCCTGACTGTTCATAGGGAAACTGAGATCGGCGGCCATTTCAACCAACTTTCTGATACGAGATGTAATTTCCTCCCTGTCATAGATTGCCGATAATTTGTCCAAAAGCAAATCACAAATTCGTTTCCTTGAGGCCTTGGACATCTCTGCCGCTTCACCGCCATCGTCGATTTCGGTCAATGTTGCCTTTACACACTTCAATCTCAAATTGGATACCCATTCTGGATGCTTTACTTTGAATATACCTTGAATAGTGTCGTAAGATTTATTGATTTCTTCAAAATCCAGATAAATAGGCTGTTTAAAGATGTAGACGACAAAGTAGTCCATGATCAGCTTTTCAACCAATACAGAGATCAACGCGTAATCAATTTCTTGTTGCTGGTTGAATAAGTTTGTTACACTCTGGATAGTCTTCTCTTTCTCGTCAGGAGTATCGAAAATTTGATCTAACCAACACTCTTGGAAAAATTTGAGGACGTCATCCTTGCTGTGTCCCTTCTTGTTGAAGGATTTTTTGGAATTTGGTGGGAAATTGGAGAGCTTTCCTGAAAGTGCTGCAAGTTTCTTTTGAATGGTCGAAAGATCGTCGTCTGTAACCTTCACCTGTTTCAATAAATCATATAACTCTACTTGCAATTTTTTTATTTCTGTAGCGTGTTCAGTCTTTTCATATCGGAGCTGCTCACTGTCTCTCTTTGTAGTTTCAATTTCGGTCTTTTTGCTGACTTGGCTTGCTTTAAATTTACCAATCGTACCTAGCATTTCTTCGTATGTTTCTAGTAATTTCTTTTCCTTTTCATTTTGCTTCTCTTCGTATTGTTGGGGCAACTGAGGGCTTGAAAGAGGAGGAGGAGATTGAGGTGCTGTGTTTGATTGGCTCCCAGAGTTTTTCTCGCTCGATAGATTAGAACTTTGTGGGATGTTGAGTTTTTGAACCGGATGAGGGGCTTGGTCTTTCGCAAGAGGAACAGGAACACAAGTATCTGAGTTGTGATTACTTTTGCCAAGGTTGCTGTGTTTACCGTCTAAGCCAGTATCTTGCTCTTTGGCTTTCTTACTATTTACCCAAGGAAAGCGGTTTGATCTTTTACTTGATTTGTCGTCTCCTGGTTGTTTTTCATGTGGTTTATGGATTTGCTTTTGCGCTCTGCCTTCATTAGTTGGATTGATATTTGTTGGACTTTGACCGTTATCTTGTCCGCCCTGATTCTTTGACTTAAACTTATCCATGAGCTTTTTTCTGTTTGCAGTTACATCCAAGTCATACGTTTTTTGTACGGGCATTACAGAGCTGTTGTTAAATACTTGTTCTGGTTCTGCTACGCTGGGATTATTTGATGACATGCTTTAAAGTAAATAAATTTATGTATAGAAAATAGTAAAAACAAAATAAAAGGAAAAGAGAGAGTGGAAAAAAGGATAGAAATAAAACAACCACGTATGAGTTTTAAAATGTGGCTTTGTTGTATCACAAAGAAAATTTATAAGAACTGAGGTAACTCTAAGCCAAGACCAGAAAAAAGAAAAGCTTGTTTTTTTTTTTCTACTATATAGCCAAACATGTTAACGAGAATAACTTGTAATCGCTTTTTTTTTCTTAATGTAATATATATTTAATATCCTGCTACGTGAATGGATTGTTAAAACTTTCACATGCATTGGATAGTGATGTATTAATGTTGTTCAATAAATACAAGTGAATACAAAATGGTTTTGAGTACATAAAAGGTATAAGCGATGTTCTACAATGATCATCCTTTAAATCCCGCCTAATGGTCTAAAGCTAAGCTGAAAGCTTTTTTGCTTCATTCGATAAGCGTTTCTTGACAAACTTTAAAATAAATAACAAATCATTAGAAAAAAGTATAAAATCTATTTTAACGCTACGCCTTTTTTAGATTAAGCTTAAGTAGTGAAAACTTTAATGTCATCGAGCTCTTTACTAATATATGTTGATGTGTATGATCGAATAAGTGCTGTTATTTACCCTCACAGTAATCGCTTGCTGGGACATTTTTTTAGCGTATCACGATATGATCTGATAGTATATACTTGGCGAAATAATGAAATATAAAAATAAGAATTCAAAATATTCTGTTCCGAATTATGTTGATTTAAGAAGCTACGTCTCGAGATTTATTTCCTTACCAAAAGCATAACCCCATGATAGACTTTGTGGCACTTGACGATATGTTCGGAGTAAAGCACCATTAAGAACCTAAACTCAACAAACAAAAGGATCAAAGTTTATTTCAAATAATATATTTAATAACCTTTTCTTTCCCCTTTGATATACATTTCTCCAATACCTTTTTCATTTCTATAAAAAAAAAGACGTCAAACAGATTTAGAAATACACGCAAGTCGTTTTCAATATGTAGGTGGAAAGATTCACTTATGTTTTAATCAATCTATATTTTTTTAAAAAGAGGTGGTTTCTTTCTCAAATACACCGTAATAGTTTATCCTACATCATAATCTCTCACTAAGTTGCTTATACATTCTCTATTTTCAAAGTAAACGGTTATGCTGCCTATTTTATTTTATGATGTATTTTTATTTTTACTTTGCTATAAATGGTAGGACTAAAAATAAATAAATGACTATCAGGTGCTTTTGGTACGTTGTTGCATCAGAAATATATTTGTAGAAGGCAGAAAGAAAATTCAAAGGAACCAATCTGAACCTGCATTTATCTCCTCCTCGCTCACAAAAGGATGATCGATTGATTTAATCATTGCGTCACCGCACAATAAGCACTCGCTACAAATGATGTCGTCAAGCTCTTCTTGGAGTTTTTTGAGTCGTTTTTTCGACTTTTCCTTTTCTACTTGTGGGACATCCTCAGCATCAGTAGAAAAAATAACTTGTTTAGCTGAGTTAATCAGTCCAGGGCTTGAGGGTTCATGCGTCTCTTGCGTAGCTTGTGTAACCATATCTTGTATATTTCGTATTCTCTTGATGTCCCTTGACGGCAAAAACGTGGACATCTATCATAAAAGTTGTGTTAATAAATGGTAGTGTGTCTATATATGTTATGGATTTACCTTTTCGTATAAACAATCTCGATGGAAAGCATGCTGGCAAGGAAATATATAAAACTCACTTGTGAATAGTATTAAATCACAACAATAGCATCGGTCTGCAGCATTGACAATAGAAAAACTATTAAACGCGATATTAATATATGAGTCTATACGCAGGCTTTATTTTTTTTTCTTACCGATTTTTTAATTCTTTCAGATCAAATCGAATGTTTTCGCTATTTTTTACTGCTTCTTTCATGTCCATTCTGATATTACTAATCGCTATAGTATAGTCTTCTAAAGTTGTACATATTTCTTCCTGAGTAAACAAAACAATAATATATCAATTCAGGAACCCTCCTTTGTTTTTCGCATTATTCATAGAGTTACCTTGAGGTCATCAATGACGGTGAAATCAGGAAAATAACAAAGTATATCCTCAATCTTTAGTACATCACTCTGATTTAAAAACTGAACTGCGTGCTTTGTATCTTTTAATTCGTATATAATGTGCTTTGCAATACGTAGCCAAAGGTTTTTTCGAAGTGGTTCCTCGGGTTTATCTGCATTAATACGCGCCAATTCTAGATCATTTATCTTTTTTTTTATGAATATAAATATGGAAAGAGAGGGAGAGGGGGGATTGCTTTATACCTTCAATGCAAGATTGACTGCCTCCTCGTATAATCCCATTTGGCTATAAATGTGGATAGAACTTTGTGTTCTGTTATGCAAAGTACACAGACGAAGTGCATAATCTAATTGATAATGCATATCGCGACCCTATTAGAAATGATTTGCTATAAGTACGCGTTTCAAATTCAGCTAATCGAGTAGGTTACCTGCCTCATTTTTTAAATAAGTAAGTAATGCAGACTCGTCTTGTGTTTTTTGACTTGCATAAAGGCTTAATAGTAAATTATGAATAACAGGATCTGTGTTATTCATGGAGCTCACTACATTAGACAAATAGCGTATAGACTGGTTCTATTCATCATTTTTTTAATTAATTGTTTAGTTAAATTAGTGTATTTTTTTCTTTGGCATTTACCTGTCCCATTAGTTCATCCGATTTTCTAGAATATTTTAATAGCGCTGGGATTAATTGTCTGGGATTAAGGTTCGTTTGCTTCATCCAAACATTAACTGTTTCATGAGGCTCATTCTCCATCAATATTGGTGAGTATTTATAAAATAAATCATGATTTGTCTATCATTTTCATCATTAATAATTAAAAGAAGTAGTACAGCCAACTCTCCCTCTTACCTGTTTATTAAGAACTTCAAGTGCATTTTTCCATTGCTTTTCTGAAATCCAATATTCAATGACTACATCATAATCGCAGACTAAAGTGGCAAAAAATATATATTCGTCATGACGGTTATGACTCTTTAATAGCGCATAAACTGTAGAGTGATGTAAATTGGCTGTATTAGCTTCCAGGAAAGCATTAAACTCATCTTTTGTCTCCTCCATTTGCTCCGTAAAATAGGATCCGGTGGCAGGTATAAAACTGGTAGGCTCTGTCGGTGTTGGGAAGCAATGAGCTGTGGAGGCCAAGTCTTCCAACTCGTTCATTCTTGAAAGATAATTTTCCGTTAACCAGGTGGTAATCATGATCTTTTGTGTTCTGTCCTAAAACAAAAAAGTATGCACTCAGCAATGAACTGCTAGCTTCAAATGGTTCCAGCTTTACCTGTTTTGTAAGATGAGCAAGTTTATTTGTAAGATATACTTGTAATGCATCCGTCTTATCAACAAACTTGAGTGAGACTTGTTCAAAGGGAACGGTGTTATTCGCATAAATCTGTGCGCTCATTTTGAATCTTTTTTTATGGAAATAGTCTTTTGCCTGTGTTTTAAATACTTTATCCTTTTGGCTAGGATCTTTACAATAACGTAACGCAGAATTGTATTGCTTTTTATCCAAATAAATTCTCCAAACATCTCGTTCTTCGTTTTGAATGCAAAGCTCGTATATATAAAGAGAAGTATAGATCCAAAATGTTCTTTTGATATTATCTATTGCCATGCCAATCACTCGCTATAAATCATACTTTTAAATTAGATTTTACTTTATCCAGAAAAAAAAAAAGAATCTTTTTTAAACTTACATGAGGTAATATTTCCTCAAAAACGACTTGGTCGTTAAGTCTACATATAGTCTGAACTCTGTCATCGTACACCAAGATAAAGTGAAACTCTGTTAACGCAAACGTTAATGGACTCTTATCTATTTTCATTTCTGATCCGATGATCTCTGACAAATATGGATATCTACATTAACCCAGATTAAATCAATACGTATCTTATTGCGATAATATAAGAGCTTACTGTAACAATTGAGGATCACTAATAACACTTCCGTTTTTATCTTGAGAGCCAAACGAAATCGTTCCATGATAAATACCGCTCCCAGTCAACCACGCAAATGACTCTGCAATACTTTGCTGCTGCAAATCATGAAATCGACGAAAAAAATGCAACTGGCTGTAATTTAAGGTTCCTGGTATTTCATGACACTTTGGAAGTGTTTCATAACTTGCAAAAAGGGGCTCAAACAAAGAACAATCCCCGCGCACTTCAATTGACTCTCCTGCCGTACCAATAAACTGATATATGCGAGTGGATGTGACAGCAATCACAACATATTTTTTGGTGTTGACTGGAAACTGCTCAAAGTATAAACCTAGAATGGGGGTATATTGTTCGATGGTATAGATTTGTTGTCCGTATTTATCTTCCGTTTTGAAAAAGTCATCGTTTGGTTCTAACCACGTCTCATAAATAGCACCATCTCTCGTTCCGATTAAAACTTCAAAGGTTGAAGTAGACAATAAACTGGATTGCTTATTCCAAGCAACTGAGGTAATGTTTATTCCCTAATACATACATAAAATCCGTTTAGTTCTTAATTCATAATCATAGTGTTTTTTTTTCCTCTTCTTCTTTACTTTTAATTTAGACAACGCTTTGGGTTGCTTCCAAGATTCATACATGTAGTAATTTTCACCACCATCTGTTGCCACAATCAAATGTCTACCTGTCGGATCCAAAAAGAGTTTAACATCTTTTATTTCATTCTGTTTTCGTGTAATCTGAGTTTCTGTACAAAAAGTAAAATAAATAAATAAAGTGCTGTTAAAATTTTTATCTGTTCTGTTACCTTTTACTTGAATGGGATTATCCAGATCAATTGTCAATAGTTGGAAAGTATCCAGCAACACGACTAGTATATTATTAGACACCACCATATCAATTATCTGTGAAGAGATTTGGAATTGAACTTCATCTATTTGGAAAATCGCCTCTTCCCTTTGTCCAAAACCAGTTGACACATATCCCAACTATATAAATATTTTGGTATATTGTATTTTATATATCTCTTGAAATCATATTTATACCTGTACATGCTCTAACCCTTGGTTTCCATGACCGTGTCCTATTTCTAAAGATTCGATATAATTATCTAAAAGGGACATTTTTTTTTAAAAAAAAAGGGGGAGAGAGGAGAATAAAAATCAGAAAAGGGGTAAACAGATAAATAAATAGAAAATGAATGAGTGTATGCAAGTGAAATGCATTAGTGTTTCATAACATAGAAAAACGGTCAAAAATGATAACACGGTTTTTAATAGAAAAAAAAAGTTTATTTATTATTATTATTTTTTAGTCTAATCCCAAAGAGATGCTAAAGTCTCTTCCAAACGATAGTCTAGGTAGCATGGGAGGCGTGTTTCTTAGTTCTGATACGGATGGTACTGTAAGAGAATCATCCATCTCATCATCACTGTCTTCTAAATAATATTTGGTATGTCGTTTGTTTGGGTCGCGTGAGGATGGTATCGGAGGTAATTTAGCATGAAGGTATCGAATAGGAGCTGGTACTCCTGAATCAATACTAAGGTTATCACAGCCTGCCAGCCAGGAATGGGTTTCAGGATCTACAGTAGATGAAGTTCGGGCCCTTGAATATATGGCAGAGCCTATATATAATGAGTCGTTGGTGAACGAGGAAATGGTGGATAATGCGATGCGTTGGTGATGTGAATAACTTGATCGACGTGAAAGAACAGCTGACGACGCCACTGTTGTCATCGTTGGCGACATGCTGATATTTGAATTAATGAAAAATTCTTCCACCTGAGAGGCGTCATACTCTTGAGGTCGAAGAGCAATCGTGGCCGGTAGACCAGGGGCAGGGCTAAATACAGGTGATGGTGGTCTAGAAAGCAACGTTTGGTGGCTTTTATTAGTAGATGCAGTGCGAGATGAACTGAGGCTTGGTGCGTTTTTGCTGGAAGAAGAGTTGTCTGAATAAATTGAGCCAAGATCTTCATTGGATCCTTGAAAGCCTCTATCCAATAACCACATTTTATTTCCTCGCCTTTCGTCTCCTGAAGGAACATAACCTGACGATTGACCTTTCATTATGCTAATATCAACCATTGGGAGTACGCCTGAGCTTGAAGCATATTCGGTAGACTCTTGGTTAATCGGAGGAGGGGGAGGAGGCTTTTTTGGAGGATCCTTTCTCGGTGGAAAAGAATGTTTCTTTATGCGATTAAACTGGTTTGCTAATTCTACATCGATGGGTCTAGGTTTCTTTTTGTATAGTGGATCCCTTCTGCTCCTTGTTGGGGTTGTTGTTCTAGGGCGTTCTTGTTCCTCTTCAATGGTGGGTATTGAACTTGGTGACTCGCTGCTAAGATCAAAAGCTGAAGCATACTTTCGTAATGACCTGTGTTTGTTGTCAAAATGGTCGGGATTTTCTGGCAGAGGAGAAAGAGCTCGTCTATTGGGTAAATTATGTATAGTAGCAGCATGCAACTGCTTTCCTGGTCGGATTAATTCAGATGATAGCTGTTCAAAATCTATATCAACCAACTCCTCTTGATTCATGTCGACAGAAAACGTATCTTTTGAGTCGTTTCTACTTGACTGATTTTCCATCTGATATGGTAAGAATTTATTTCTGCCTACTTCTTCAAATGGGTATTTTATCATTGCTTCGTTTTTGCTGATGTTAGATGGTGTTGTGGGAACGGAGGTGATAATAATGGGTATACGGGCCTTTATTTCTTCAAACTTCATACCAAACTGAAATGTGATTTCTACTTGGTGGTATATCGAGACCAGAGGGGAGTTTAATGTATAGGAAAGGCTGGGATGTAATAGGTGACGTATCAAGCAAGGTCTTTTCCAGAAATTAGCTTTATTATCGGGTGTATGAACCAAAGCGGGCTCTGTCTTTTTTGCAAATCTAATATGGGTATCTTTCTGGCAAAATGCGTCGCTTAGTTTTTGGCTCAAATCAAACACGAGCGAATCAGGATTACAGAACGAAAGATCAGAATCTGATTTTGAAAGAGGCTGACGTCTAAACAAGAAGAGTTAATTAACAAATTTAAAGTGATGTTAGATATTGTTGTGTTACCTGTGGTGTTCAATTTGAATTAATCTTGTTCGAATGGATTTTACAGGTTTATGGTTAGCAAATGTTACGTATTTTATTGCCAAAGGAACGAATTCCTGTTGTGAACAGATTATTTGTGGAGCATCGATTTCAAAATGAAATTTACTTGGGATTGTTCGTTGATGTAGCTTTGTTTCAATAAAAGGCGAGAGTTCTTTGTATGGAAGTAGATGACGCCGAATTGTAATGGGACACTCTGCAGTGATTGTGCGGGCGATACCAACTGATATTGTAACAATGACTTTATAATGTATTCTGCTCTTTTTAATATTCAATGAACGTGGGTATATGTTTGGTATGTCTATCTCCCAAGGTATCACTTGCTCTCCAGCAGGTAATGCTATCTTTCCAAAGAGTGCTACTTTGAGTTTAGGTAGAAGAGGTGTTGATATGTTGATATTGTTTGGCGCTTCAATGTTGTTTTCGCTGAATCCTTTGAATTTAATGGACATTGCTTTGATTTTCGTTTGTTTTGCCAGGGAGAATCGCACTTGGCCCTTCAATGTACGCGCAGGGCTCTGTTCTGGTTTTGCTGGCCCGATGAAATCGAGTGATGTTTCTGTAGGCTCGATTTCAACTGCTTTGAAACCATCTTTCATAGTTGTGGTTTTTAGTGAACGAAAAATGATGATTACGGGAAGAAAAAGGAGCAGAATGGATCACCGTGACACATTTCCTTTTATTATTTCCACTTGTTGCACTGAGTTTATTGCTTTATTTTTATAAGATTTTATCCTTTTTTTTTTGGTTATTTTTTATAAATAAAAAAAAATGAAGCTCGTGTTAGCAATCATCTTTTTGTTGATTGCACTAGAAGCCTATTTTGCTCCTTTTACGAAAGTAGAAGAGAGTTTCAACATTCAAGCCATTCACGACATTGTGAACAATGTACAACACTTTGATCACATTGATTTTCCTGGAGTGGTGCCAAGAACGTTTACAGGAGCTTGTGTTATTAGTGCCTTGACCGGGCCGATCGTTAAGCTTTTCCCTTCTCTTTCACCTCTTGATCAGCAAGTGCTTGCCCGTGTAATACTGGGTGCCTTTGTCACAGCGGGTCTTTACCGATTCGCCAAAGGTGTTCGCGTTCTGTTCGGATCAACAGCCTCCGTGGTATTTTTAGGCTTAATAGGCTGTCAGTTTCACCTCGTGTTTTGGTCTTCTCGTACTCTGCCTAATACATTTGCACTTCCTTTGGTTACAGCGGGACTCGGCCATTGGCTGGAAAGCAAGGCTGAATCGGCCGGCCGTGCTTCTCACTTGAGATGGATGATCTATTATCTTGGCTTTGCTGGCGCCGTGTTTAGATTTGAAGTCGGAATACTTTTGGTTATTATCTTGATAAGCGAATGGCTTGCTGGTCACATTGGTTTATTGGCAATTCTCGTTCAAACACTTGTGTCAGCTATTGCAAGTGTAATGTGTACTGTACCACTTGATTCTTACTTTTGGGGCCGATGGGTCTGGCCAGAAGCAATAGTGTTTTACTTCAATGCCATTCTAAACAAGAGTTCAGAGTGGGGAACGATGCCGTTCCAAAGCTATTTCACGTATTTCCTCCCACGCATTCTCATGGTCTCTTTTCCATTGTCGATTTGGGCTTACTTGACTGATAATCGAGTCCGGTCGATTCTGTCTCCTATTTTGATATATATCTTGATGTTTTCTTGTTTACCACACAAGGAATGGAGATTTATCATATACACTCTTCCTGTGTTTACTGCAGCAGCAGCTTCATCCGTATCATCGGTAATTACGACTTGCCGTCGCTCAATTGCGTCACGATTTGCACTTTTGGTCATTCTCGGAAGTGCAGCTCTTTCGTTTGCTGCCTCTCTCGTTATGTTCCAGGTCTCACGCCTTAATTATCCTGGAGGCGAAGCTCTTGCATCCTTACATCAAATCGCAACAAATAGGACGGATATCCATGTCCATTTGGATGTAGAAACTGCCATGACAGGTGCCTCACGCTTCGGTCAATCGAACACTAACTGGTTATATTCTAAGAATGAGACACACAAAGTACAAGCTGATTATATTGAAGCACAATATACTCATGTAATCACCGCAAATCCAGATATGTTTGACAAGAATTTATTCAGAATAATTGATGAAACATATGGATTAGAAAAGGTCCAAATCAAACCACTTGTGAACTTTATTGAATCAGTGAAATCACCAGCATCAGTAATGGATGTTATACCATTGGAGTATAAAATGGTACCTAAGCTTTATACTCTTGAGTTGACAAACCCAAAGTCGACTTGGATAAATCATGCAATTGAAAACAATCATATTGTCATGTATAGCAAAACTTACTGGTAATTGTTTATTTTATTTATAATGTCGATATCATCACTCACTTGTAAACCTTAAGTCCTTTTTGCAGAGGAGCTAAACAATTGTTATCCAAGTACTGTCCAAGTTGGAAAGTGGTTGAAGTCAATTTAGAACGTGATGGTGGTAGAAGCACCCAGGAAGCATTATTTAAACTGACCGGTCAATATACATTTCCAAACACCTTTATTGATGGTAAAAGCGTAGGTGGATTTGATAGTTTGTCGGAATTAGACCGTCAAGGTGAATTGAATAACATTTGTAAAAATTAATAAATAAGAATGGAATTTTGTACAATTTTACAAAACAATAGATCCATCCTTCTTTCTTTTTTAATAAGAAAGTGTACAAATTATGTTGTAATTAGTTTTGTACTTTATTGTAAACTGTTTCCGTGGAATTCTTTTGTAATTATAGTTTACTTGATTCTAAATTCTAAGTGTTGATCATTTACCGAATGAAATAAGAAAAAGTATGTTTGGTCAATTAACATCTAACCCAAAATGGCAAAAGAGAATGTAGAATGTATGACACCTTAATTATCTTTCTGTCTCATAAATAACGTTCTACGGGCTCATTGTAACATAATAGTGAGCATATTGTAATATATGAACCGCATATTGCACATTCTCCAATGCCAATTAAACAGCTCCTTTGTAGTTTAATATATTGAAATGTGATTATATATATATATCCATGAACAAGTCAAAAAGAGAAAAAGTAATTTAGTGCAAATGAAATGAACTAGCTAGTATTTAGATTCTTTCTGACTTAATTGGAAAAAACAACAACCCTTTTATATTTTGGGTGCATCCTTTTACTCAAAGTGATGAGGCTATCAATAATGTATTCCAGTTGTTGTCTACAGTACTAATTTTTATTTTATTTTAAGAAACTGATGGCTTAAAGAGGAAATAAAAGATACAATAAAGGTATATAAAAAAAAGCTTACGTAACGTACTGGCATACCATTTTGATGTGAATACAAATTTTCAAATCAATTGAGGCCACCAGTGCACAAAAAGGAAATAACTGTTTAAAATGAAATAATCGTAGCGATGTTATCCTTCAACTATTCACACTTGTTCCGTAGTATTTATTACATATTCCGTGTAAATGTGTTCATTATACACTATGGGAAAATTTACCCCCTATTTTTGCCCGTCCTAGCAATGTCCATTGATTGCCCTAGAA
>VCJC01000043.1:11057-21605 GCA_024140195.1 Backusella luteola
TAGAGTTTCACTATATGGCAAGCTATTAGTCCAGAGTTTTCTCGACTTTTCTGGATCTACAACATGGCCACGGTATACTTTATACATTTTTGGATCTAAAGGTATAATCTCACCCCCTGTCTCGATAACAGCATTAGGATGAAACAAGTCCAAATTTGGTGAAAGGTGTAAATTGAATGTTTGGTTATATGCAGTAAAAGTGATTCGTAAATTATCGTCGTACTCGATCAAATAATGTGGATGGATATAGGGATTGGGTATTTGTGATCTTTTTTCAAAAAGGAGTTGCGAACGTGGAGCGATTTTGAGGTCCAAATTGGATACTCTTTCTACCCGATTAAGTTTGCCTTTGTTCACACTATGCGCTTTTTAAGTCACATTGTTAATAATCGAATATGAAAATCTTAAATATGGTAATAGTTACCTAACAGTGGTGACACAAGTGACAGAAAACATATTAGCCAGTCCAATACTAGCATAATGTATGTGTAAATTAATATTAAAAGAGTATAAGCGATAATTATACTCAATCTGAAAGAGAAAGATAGAATTATTTTATTTTTTAGAAAATCCAACATTTTATTTCAAGAATTAAGGTCTGTAAGTAAAAAAAAGGTTTATTTGAACCGGAGTGTAGTTAAATAGTATTTTTACAGGAGCAAATTTGATTTTTTCGGTTTCAGATCTTCCATATCTGAATCCATGACTTGACTCTCGTAGATAATTCGATCACAGTGCAAAAACAATTTCAATGGTCTGTTGAGAGTACAAAAGAACGTACGTAGATATATATAAGCATAAAAAAGAACAAGGAAAAATGACAAGAAAGGTATAAACGACCGAAGATAATATTACTGATACAATATGCACTCTAACGCGTAAAGGCGCATTGTGTATCATATTGGGAAAAAAAAGAAACGTGGCCTAATACAAAGTTACTGAGCAAAGCCATTTTCCGATTTTAATCCAGGTGGTCAAAACTCAATAGCATGTGCTCAAATATGGAAAAAGTTTATTCTAGTAGCTTTTTGAGCTCAAATTTCAGAGGTCTAAAAAAAACAAGATATGGTGGTATACTTAGATTATAGCAGTAGCAGACATACTCGTTTTCTAAGAGTTCTCCAATAGAAAAAAAAAAGGAAAAGAGCTATCTAAAGCGAAGAAAATACCCAAGTAAGATGCCGATCGTTGCAGCATCTTTATGGTTATACAAAGCAAAAAGCATGTAACAATCCAAAATACTTACAATCAAAGATATAAAATAAAATACAAATGTCTGAACATTGAATATATAGTGGGTAAATGTGGCCAGCTTTTATGTTATGTTTTTTTTTTTTAAATGATAATGAAATGATCATAAAATTATACAAACATATTATGATATAAACAAATAATGATTCTAAAAATCTCCAATGAAAAATATGATTCCCTTACATGATACAACTAAAAGTTTTCATTTAACCCTCGCGTAACCGCATTAGAAGCTACAAGTCAGGTGGACAATACTTGTAAAAGTATTTAATCCACAAATTATTTTCATTTATATATTTCCTTCTTCATCTTTTAATATTTAATATTTTTATAGAACTCGTACTATTTTAATTAATTCCATCTGTATATAATTATTTTATTTATTGAAGAATACTGAATAACAGCACATCTAAATCGTCAGCACTGTATTTAATATTAAACTTATTACCTTAATTTCTCACAAATCCGTTATCAGCATGAAAATTGCCCTAATTACAGAGAATTTTTTACCAAAGGTGGATGGAGTAACACGTACACTTGCTCGCCTGCTTGAGCATCTTTCATTAAAAGGGCATGAAGTACTTGTGTTGGGACCCGAAACTGGAATGAAGCAATACTCAGGTGCAGAGCTTGTAGGCACATTTGGCATTCCCTTTTATTTCTATCCTGAATTAAAGCTTAATTTCTGGAAACCCGGGTTTACACAAAAATTAACTGAATTTCAGCCAGACGTCATACACTTTGTAGATCCTGTCTTTTTAGGAGCTACAGGGATCGCAGTTGTTCGTAAATATTTTTCTGCGATACCAGTCGTCTCCTCATATCACACTAACCTGGCTGTTTACTGCGATCACTTTGGCTGGGGTTTCTTAAAGTCTATTATGTGGAAATGGAATCGTTATTGTCACTCCTTTAGTCAAACAGTTGCTTGTCCATCACCATCAACCAAAAAAATACTTCAAGCAAACGGATTCAAAAACATTGATCTCTGGCCGCGCGGAGTAGATATGTCGCTGTTTTCACTGTCTCATCGTTCGCATGAATTACGTTCACGCTGGCTCGGTACGTCAATAACGGAGGCACGGAAAAAATCAATCATTCTTTATGTGGGACGTGTATCTTACGAGAAGAACATTAATCTCGTTGTCGACGCTTACCAATCAATGGACTATACAAAATGCCACCTTGTTTTGGTAGGACATGGACCAGCATTTGACGAAATACAGAAACGATGCGTTGAATCAAATATGCCTGTGACATTTACTGGTTACTTGCAAGGAAACAACTTGGCTGAAGCATACGCCTCCGCTGATTTATTTGCATTCCCATCGGTTACAGAAACATTTGGCCAAGTTGTGTTGGAGTCGATGGCTTCAGGGCTACCTGTAGTAGGACTAAAGGCAGAAGGGATTAAAGACTTGGTGGATCACGGAAGAACGGGTCTCCTGTTGGATACCAAAGGGATGTCGCATGAAGAAGAGATTTCTGGTTATAAAAGTCTCCTAAATACTTTGATTAGCGATGCGTCAACAAGAGAGAAAATGAGTAACCATGCTGTGGAGGCAGCCAAGAAATATAACTGGTACGAAGCTATGGACCGCATGGTGCATGTATATGAAAAAGCCGTAGATCTACAATCTACCAATAAGGATTCAATAGAAAGAAATGATGACGATGAAGGGGTTTCTGTGCATAAAGAATACGTCTATGGAAGTTACTCTCCGTCTTCAGCGTCAGAAAATGGCGATAGTGGTGTGGAGGAAGACTATTTTCTTGAGTATATAACTCAATCATCGACCAAGCTAAAGAAAAAGCCTCAGGCATTGACTGTTTAGATCCCTATATTAAATGCTTTTAATTACTATGACTTTATTTCAACTCCATTTATGTCTTATATCATTTTATCATCACAATAAACCTATCATATTCACATCAGTAATTCATATCTCTATTACACATGAAGGATAATTGTTTTGTTGATAGAACGAACACAAGTTTTAATAACTACGTGTAGTTTATTATTATACATGTATGTGATGTTGTCATTGATTCATATCAATGATGGCATTCTCTATAATAAACCAATAAAGTTAGGAGGGTTATTTTCATTGTTTTAATGGATAAAAATATCATAAGACCTTTTACTTTTTTCTTTTCATTTTTACTTTATTTTACTCTTCTTTATTACTTCTTTTAAAAATATCAAAAATTACACCAATTCTTTACTCAGAGAAATAATACCATTTATCTTAAAGCACTGTAAATCACTTTTAATAGCTTTCTTGAGCCTCTTTATCGTTATTCTCTCAAGCTATATTTGTTCTTTATGATGAAGGTTACTTTCTAACATCGTTTTGATTCGATTATAGTGAAAATACAGTGAATTAAATATATCCTCTGACTTTAATAGTTTACAATTATTATCTTCGTGTTGTTTTGACTCTACGCAAGTTTTAAGGAGATTTCCCATGAAGAAAAGAAAGGTAGGAAACCCTTTTGATAAAGTGGCCAACCGAGCTTAAACGTATATGGATTTTAGAATCACTACAAATATATAAATATTTCAAAAAAACTGGTTTTCAAATGGGCAGACTTAGGATCCACTTCATTCATACGCATAGTAAGTTAAAATACAGTGTTCTCAAAAGTATTTAATAATCGCATTATCATCTTTATAGATCGCGCAATCCGACACTGGACGATGTTTACGCCCGCACCTGGGCTATATATTATGAACAAAGAACAAAAAGCTGATATCATTTCTACATTTGAGGAAAAACAAGATAGAGCCGTTCCTTTTATTACTTTTTCGATTACTTTGGGAGTATGTACTTGTTACAAGTTTTGATTTATGTGGATAAGCTAATCGAACTTTATTAGGTTTCTTTGACAGAGACAATGGTCATCTTGGCTGAATTAGAACAAGAGCACAAGTCCGTCTTGGAAAACATTCGATTTGACCCAACATCAAGCCCTAAATCACTGTTACAACACATTCAACCTAAGATTATCCGGCTGAATGAAGGCAAACATGCCACTGAGGTTGCTGACGATGGTCCACAATCCCCCTTGTATAATCCTGATGCTTAATGCGTCATTATTTCTTCTATTTATTTATTTATTGTATAATTTCCATCGCATATCAGATATTGTATATTATTTTTTTTAGTAATAATTATTCAATATGAGGTTTTCCTCAATCAACTTAATTATAATGATTATTACCACAGTTGTGCCAAATATGAATATAAAAAACATAAGCATTTTTATTTCACTAGGATTATTGACATCAATTAGTGTTGGTGTGTTTGTTGTATTGTAAGGCATACAAGTACATGAAAGAAGGATGTATCCAACGATAGGAAGCCACTAATGAAAAGCCTTCCGAAGGTAAATGTTCAGATATGTCACAGAAACTAGCATATTATCACCGCTTATACGAAATTTTACACTCATGCCTTCTGTAATGATTGGATTAGGTTCACTTGCATAGGAGGACTCACTTCCTTTACCTCTTTGCAGAAGAGGATCCAAACCAACTACCACAAAAAAAAGAAAAAATAATAAGAGATATAAAATTAGCTGTGAAAAAAACATCATAGGTTAAGCGTAAAATCTAAATATCAGTCACTCTTCTAACCTCATCGAAAGGCTGATCTCTTTTCGTCAACGGAAACGTTAAAGATGGTGCTTGTGTTCCCGCAGACGTGGATACCGTCGAATTCTAAAAGAAGCTATTACGATCGGGAGATTTCAGACGATAACCAAAATCAATTCCAGCAAAAGTAAGTCACTTTAATTGGCTGGAAAGTGAAAAGAGCATATTAGTGATATACATAAAAGAACGAATGAAGCACGTCATCAGAACTAATAGTTGATAACATATGTATTCAGCATGTAGATTATATTAAATTATATTAATCTGTTAGAAAGAACACCGGAAGCCGGAGAAGCTAGTATTCCCGCCATGTATAAATGCTTAGCGAAAAAAAAAATGAAGGAAATTTCTATTTCACTGATCATTGCTTACAACTTACAAAGCTGGAAACCGCCGTTTTTTTTTAAAAAAAAAATATAAATAAGCAGAAAACAGTGGATACCAGTTGTTAGAAATCTCCAAGGTCAGCACATACCTGTAGTATGTTTTACTGTGTTACCTGACAGACTTTTTTTTGAAATTAATCCCTTGAACACAATTAATTTTGTAACAGTTATGGATGTATTTTTATCTTTTTTTTCATGATCCCGAAGGTATTTTGTGACCTAGAGTTTGATTCAAGACATTTATGGGATACTCGTAAAAAAGCAAATTGATTATCATTTAAAACAAATGTAATATAATACAAATATAAAGGTATAGTGGCTAAGAAAAGCTTAGGTACTTGACACACATTGGTAGGTATAGTATGTAACATCACTCTTTTATTGGATAGCTATTATTTTCCAGAAATAAACTTGGAAGCCAAATGGACATGAAAATAAAGGACCAGTTCTAGGACTATGCAAACATTGAATAACTAGTTACTCGCTTTTGTTATATTATATAACAGCTTTATTTTGCTAAGCCTTAATATAAATACCTAAATAAATTGTGACAGTGTACTAATGATCTAGACTGGACAATACCTTTTTTTTTCATAAGAAGCATTATGTCATATTATAGTTCTGAAGGGGAGATTCGAAGCTTCCAATATTATTGGTAATAAGTACTGTGATCATATAAGTATTTTATATGAAATATTCCTGGAATAGTAGAATAGAATGTTCCAACATCTAAGACATGGGGTTTCCCTTTTTTTTTGATAAATGGTATTTAAGTTAACAGAAAAAAAAGAGCGATGTAATAAAATTGGTATAGAAACTTCTAAGGGTAAAACGAATGAAACGAGTTAGGCACTTCAAATTCCACATTTCTGGAAGGGTCAAGTTCTGTACTTTCAAGGGAGTTTGAAAATAAACTGTTATTCTTTTTGGCTGTTCATACGGATTAACACTCTCAAATCGAAATAGCAAAGGCTTTATTTATTTTTAGGGCTAAAATGTTTGAAATTTGATACGTTAGTGTAAAGGCTTTTTTTTCTGTTCCTTTTCCCTTTCTAAAAATTAACTTAATCTCAATCTTGTGATGAAGCTTTATCGATAAATACACAAAAACCAGAATTAAAAAGCAAATATTTATATTTAGAAAAAGTAATAAAGACACGATAATTCATCAGCTTTAATTTCCATTTTTATAGCTTTGTTTGTAAATTTCTTGTTTGTGTATGGCTTTGCCCCAAATAAACAATGAGGAAATGAAGAGGGACAGCTCTACTTACCATAAAAGGAACCACTATGTGATTACGTACATTTTAACGTAAGTGTTGAACACGAAAGTTTAAAATAATAACC
Source organism: Backusella luteola (assembly GCA_024140195.1). Lineage (NCBI taxonomy): Eukaryota > Fungi > Mucoromycota > Mucoromycetes > Mucorales > Backusellaceae > Backusella > Backusella luteola. The sequence goes on from VCJC01000043.1 coordinate 17,700, forward strand.
TAAATCATCCTAAATGATTTCCATTTACAGACGAACCATAGCTTTGTAAACCCAAAGGGCGTGTGAAGCAAAGTCGCCCTATGTATGAGAATCATAAGACAAGCCCATTCATATGATTGGCCAAATCATTGTTAATGATGATTAACCTTAAATAGTTTTTTCGGATCATGCAAACCAGTCGATTTGCTTCGTTTTTAATCACTATTTTTACCTTTTAATTCGTTGGTGTACCCTAATTTACCTAAAATCATCTCCATTTCATGGATTGGTACGGGACGGGAAGAATTGTTACTCATAAAATTAAAGAATGGGGTGTTGTTATATTCTAAGTATAAATAAAACAATATCACGATGACAAGAAAAGTGGCAAAAGTTACAATAAAAACTCTACGTAATGGTAGTAGTTACTTCAAACTGTGGGTAAATCTAAACAAAAAAAAAACTTGTTTATGCTTTTACTACCATTTTTCTAAACTAAACAATAAATTTATGAGCCGTTTACTACTTCTCTATCAATTTTAATTGTAGTGCTGAATCTAAATATAAAAAAAAATCTCAAATTAAAAGGGAGACAGACATTACTGAAAAAAAAGCATCGAAATAAATCAAACATAATAGAACTTGTACAACGGTGCCGAAGGGAAGAAATGTACAAGGTAGGATGCAGAGCAGAATCGAAAATATAGGATTTCCATCTTTGGAAGGCCGATCCGATTATCATAGTAGAGATATCATGACAATTAACTTAAAGCTTGATTCTATAACAGAAATGAAAGAAATAGACAAGATCCTGAAATCATTGACGATCGCTATCATTTATTTATAGCTCTAAACCAAGAATAGAAAGTGAAATAACATAAAGTAGAAAAAAGGGGAAATCAAGCATCATCATTCAAATGGAACATGTCAATTCTATCGGAAATGTAAATTTGTAGAAAAAAACGGAGAGGCTGGGAAATTTATGATGGTACTATGGAGTAACCAAATTCAGACACCTAGGGAGTTTAGTACTGAAACACATTGACCTACGCTGTACCTTTCTTAAAAGAAAACAACAAAAGTGAATTCATTTATCTCTTTTTTTACATCCTTACATTTCTTTTATTCTTTTTTTCTCCACTTTTTTTTTAATTTTTTTCTACCGTTTTTGCTTTTTTCTAATATCAATTTGTTAATATATACATATACATGTATTAAGAATACAAATGGACTCAGCTTCACCAAAAGATACAAATTCAATCAAAGGTTGGCAACACCTTCGTTGATCACTTTTTATAAAGATTATCATAGAAAGATCGCTCTCTAATTTTGTTTTGTTTCGTTTTTTTTTTCGTTACGTAGTTAAAATATTTTATACTATTCGTGGTTCAAAATCAACTAGACTTACCACACTTAAAATTAATAATGATGATCAAAATAATCTATCTCATACCCCTTTGTCTTTAAAAAACTGTTTATGGTCAATTTGCTCCTCTAGGTAAAGTGAAAATGAACCATTTCTAAGACTCATTTTGTTTAGTTCTAACCAACACACGTGATATGCAACCTTACTTTATTTCTCTTCTTAGTCCGGACATGATTTGTAGAGATCATGACCTATCCATTTATACTGCTAATTTTCTTGAATCTGACTTTAGTCAGAATGGACAATATGATACCCTTATTTGGGAAGGACATGGTTTAATGTCATGGATAATGAATCAGCAAGAAGAAGTTGAAATATTTGGGAAAAAAAGCGAATCCAAAGATCACATTGATGTTTATATAGAATTACAGCCAGTAAGTGAACTTAATTAATTTCTATAGAAAACCAAGTAAAACATCAAGTACTTTGAACATGTCTAATGTATTACTAATTTTCATAGACATTACAGTTAGTTAAAGACGATTTCATTGCAGCATTAAGATCCAGATCTTTTAACCAGTTAAAAACATCAACAAAATCATCATCACATCCTACTTGCAATTGCTTCAATTATTCTGATGATTTTAATTCGCAAAATGCTTCACCACCAAGGGAAAATATATCAATTCCTGAAAAAGGAAATGATACAGAGTTTGATCGCTATCTGCGACAAAGGGTGCATACAACACCTTCGGATAATGCAAGTCCGCCATTGCCTTCTCGATTACCATCGTTATCTTCTGTACCAGTTTTTCGACCAGAACCAATATTTCCACAATCCTCAAACAGTTCAACTTTCAGTAAGGTCCCACACTTATCATCTCCTGAAGCACGTAGAGGATACCAGCAACAGCCTGAAGACGATGATGACAAGTCACAGCGTGGAGCGTTAATATTACCTATGCCACAGTATATGCCTTCTGGATACCAATACCAACAGCAGCAAAACGCAAGACAGAATGACGCCCGAAGGTCGGCTTTTACAATTGCATCACTTTCTGAAAAAGATGAGCATAATTACAAGAGGAACTCCAATCGCTATTTGAACTCAACCTCGAATTCATCAACCTCATCAATGTCTCCTCCATCGTTTCCATCTTCATCCATAGATAATAGCAATAGCGAGGCACCAAATAGTTTAATTCCTGTAATATATACACCCAGCAATAAAAAAAGAAAAAAAAATCCGGCGATCATGCCGGCGGACACAACAAGTAAATTACCACAATCACTATCGCCGCCATTAACATCAACAGCAATGACAACAACACGGCCAGGTGGGCAAATCTATCAAAAACAGCAGCAATCTCAACAACAAGTAAACACTGCGGTCCGTACATATTATGAGGTCGATCGAGATAGCCAAGGAAGCTATATTTTGCCTGTGGAAATAGATTCATGGACTGTAGTTGAACTTGGAACAGTCATATATGATCGACCAGCCTACCATAATCAAAGGTATATTTATCCTGCAAATTACACAGTCCGAAAGTAAGTACTATATAATTATTTTTATTTTTCCACTGATAAATGCTAAAAATAATCATAAAAATCAAGATGGTATCGAAGCATGGTTGATCCCAAAAGTGATACACAATATACATGTCGGATATTGGAAAATGGGAGAGAACCTAAGTTTGAAGTAACAGCTGACGACTGTCCAATGACATATTCAGGTCCTACTCCAACCACTGTTTGGACTATTATTGTGAGGTAATACATACACACATGTGGTATTAATTTTATATTTATTTGTTTTGGTTTTTTTTTCTAAAAAAATAGACGAGCATTTGCTATCCGGAATCAGGAATATGGTCATAACCCAGTGGGACCTGACTTTTTTGGTTTGCGCAAAAATACTATTGCAAAAATGATTCAAGATTTACCTAATGCATCAAAATGTTCGCAATATGTATGGCAAACATTCGAGCCAGCACGGTTCAATAAACCAGGTCGTAATAGACGAAGAGCAGATTCTACGTTACCTGGATCGCTAATGGGTGGTGTAAATTATAGTTTAACAAGCAGTAGACTATTACACAATACAAACCTTACATCGACTCAACAGTCTTATCGGACAAATAATGTAACGTCTTTTTCAAGTAGTCATTCTTCTAACAGCCCAATGTCATCACCTCATCTCAATCCTTCAGCAGCTCATCTTCGTACAAATAATATATCATCTTCGCCATCTCCTTCTTCAAAAGATACATCATCTCCTAGGTTAGACGACAACCATCGTGATCTTAAGCCTGTTAGAGCAACTTGATTTAACGATAGACAATGCAAGTTAAAATGAGTTCCTGAATGATTTCTTATTGTTACTATTGTTTATTTATTTTCTATAAACACTCTCCTATCTTGTTTCCCAATTCATTTACTTTTATACTATGTATTATGTTCTTATCTTACTTTTGTTTTTATTTAATTTTAATTATAAGATCAGGAGCTATGCAACTTGTTTTATGTTTTTTTTTTTTTTTTTTTTTTTTTTTTTTTTT
>VCJC01000438.1:11805-24712 GCA_024140195.1 Backusella luteola
AATTTTTTGTTTTTTATGCATCAGAAAGTGTGTCATGCCAATCGTAAAAATATTTAATAAGGCTCGCTGAATATGTACTCATCACTTTCGCCATTATATTAAAATTGCATGAGTTACTCATACAGTTACATAATTAGTAACGAATTCAATTTTCGGTACAAAATAGAAAACACTGTTTAGTGCAAGGCTCTTTTAATATGCATTGGGGTATGTATCGTTAATGAGAATCTATATAAAAAAAAAGATAAACTGAAGGAAACCTGGCAGATAGCTGATGGAAGATATAATTTTAGCAGAGAAAAATTAAACTAACATGAAGTCCAGCTTTTATTTCAAAAATATATTAAAAACATAAATAGACAAGAAAAAAGAGAGATACTTTTAAAGCTTATAAGCGTAATTGGGATCCTCACGATCGGTCAAGTTAAGATTAGCATCAGTTGGTGTATCGGTACGACCTGGCGCCTTTTTGGCATTTATTCTTGATAACCATACTCTCATCAAAATGAAGCATATACAAACAAGTACATTTGAAGCAAAATAAACCCACATGGCCGACTTATAAGCAGGAGCTTCATTATCCAGAATCACCAACGGTCCAATAAAATTGCCAAGTGTATACGCAATCATAAGAATTCCATTGTAAAAAATCTTTTTCGAATAGCCAGAAACAGTTGAAGAAATGAGTGACACAATAAGCGTGTACGCACCAGTGCATGGCCAAGTGAGGTAGTATCCGAGCAGTTTGACACCATTCTGAGGAAGCACTGCCAACAGGAGACAACCGATACCAGAAATTGTACTCAGGACCATGACACTAAAGCAGAGTTGACCTGTTTTACGATGAAGCATAACACCACCAAATACAAAGAGGGCGGATACAAATCCGCTAGGAATCTGAAGTAGGATGGTATCAAGTGTATCAAAGCCTAAGCTTTTGACCAAGACATTTGAAAAATGAATCAGGCCACCATTTTGGAAATTATTGACCATGGCAGAAACAAAAATAAGCCAAAGACGAGGTTCCTTCAGTGCCTCAAAGTACTGTGCATGGCTTACTAGTCCTTTTCGAACTACAGCATTATCTTGGGTACGTAATTTTACAATTTCTTTCTCTTCTTCTGTAAGAGACAACCACCTGGATTGAGGAGTGTCGATCAAAAAGAACAATATGATGACACCAACGCCTACAGTGATCACGCCAAAAATAACAAAACTCCTATCGCGGAGAGGGTATCGTTAATATAAAACAATGTGTCTATTGTGTATCAGCTTGTCATAAATGCTTACATTCTCCATGCGACAAGACCACCAACAGGTTTCATTTGTGCAATACCATAACCAGATGCAGATTTAACAATACTTGCAAGACCATTAGACAGCCATAAGAAACCAAAGCATGCGGATTGTTCACTACGTCGATACATTGTGCTCATAATAAGAATCAATGAAGGATAAGTGGCTGATTCAAAGATACCCAGAAATACACGTAGAATGGCAAGTTGGACAAAATTTTGGCAAAAAGCTGTTCCAATTGTCACAGCCCCCCATAAAATGATCATGACACCCAAATATCTACCAATTGGCAGTTTCTGTAGGAGATAGTTGTTGGGAATCTGGTAAAGAAAGAACCCGAGATAAAAAAGCGACCCTAACCAACTGTATTGTGAATGCGTCATGCCAGTGTCTTCGATGATACCCAGAATCGCTGCTATACTAAGAGCTGATTTGTCCACATACTATTTTTTATTATCATTGTTAAAAAAACATAAAGAAAGAAGTGCATATATATGGAAATTCAAGAATATTTACTGTACCTGTAAAAATATAGCAAGACTGGCCAAAGGTAGCAGTCTTATATTTAGCTTTCGAAGAAATCTTCGTTCTGCTTCTGATTTGACATTTCCGGTAGATTTGACTTCTTCTTCAATAGAAGAATCGGAACCCTTTTCGTATTTTATAGAATGAATATCTTCAGCTGTCATAATGAGAAAATAATTAAAAAAAGTAAAAATAAAAATAAAAGCTATTTATATCAAAGTGAAAAGAGATGAATTTCGCACGAATTAAATGTTCGTAATCCATAATAAACAAGGGAAACGTATTCTGGGTAAAAAAGAAAAAAAGAAAGAAACATTCTGTCATATTCATTTTGGCTTTGATGAGAAAAGAGATCCATTTACTCACATAAAATAGTCATTTTAGAAAATGACACCAATGAAATAGTGAGTTACACACTCACTGCTAGTAAAATGAAGACATGTTGGTGTATTTTACATTAAAAAATCATAAGAGCCGAATATATGAATCAACTAATTTAATATCTATTCACTAATATTGATAGTGATACCTAGTATTGAATGGAATCATGCTATGTGAAAGTGAGGTCAGATTAAACTCAAGATTTTTATTTTACATGATCAATGTACAATCATACAAAGTCGGCGGCTTAATATCATAATCTTTGATCTCTCTTCAAAAGGACTTTGATCTAACTCATACAACAAATATGTATAATAATATAGTACTTGAATCGACATACATGACCATGTTGTATATTTTTGCTATTTATTTATTTTTTCTTTTGTAACTTTTTTTAAAACTTAAACAGTAATCATGAATACCTTAATGATCTGTGAGAGTATATTGATGAACTTTACTGAATAAATCAAAGTAGGTCTTCGTTTTCTCTTCATCTGATGCGTCTGTACAACCTTCAAGTAAACAAAAAGAATTCCTGGTAATCAACGATAACTGACATACTTGTACATATATATTCGGTGATTAAATTTACATTTTGAAATGAATTTAGTATTTTTCTGATAAAGAAAGGAGGGTTGAATATTATCAGTCTATTATTCTTTGAGAAAATAGAGTCATTACGACTATTTCCTGCATTTTTTTTTTTGGTGTCTTTTAGAGAAAATATTATAACTCATTAAAAAAAAAATAAAAGTTAGGATATGTTATCATATTTTTACGGATGTCTGTGCGGTGTCCAACAAGAAATGTTGGACATTGGTCTATCTCCAGCAGTCCATTTTACTTTTGAACGAAGAAGTACAAAAATCATTATTGGTTTATATACAGAGGGATTCTTAATATATATATAATAGCCGATATCCGGTCTTACCATACTATTGCTGAGATCATTTACTTGCTGTATGTGAAATTAGTGCACTTCCTAATAAGCAGGTCTATTATTTTTTCTGTTACCTATAAAAGGAGATAGTAATACGCCATATAAAATCAGAAAGATTGATTTTATTGCATGTCATATTTATTAGTCTTCCTAAAATGACGGTAGTTCTTGTTTTTATTGATTTTTTACAAGACCTTTATTCATTCTTTCTCTTTTTCTTTAATTACTTTTTTCTTTCTTCGAAAACAAAGCAACTATTTGACTCATTAAATGGCTCTATTAATCTTAAAATCCCTTACTTCTCTGTTGACCTCAAATGAATAAGGATATATCTCAAATTAGCCTAGTTGGTTATTATACGATACAATAAATAACACCGATGGTATTCGTAATGGAAAAGACAAAGCTATATATTTGTATCATCCATATTTTCATAAAATAGCTTCATAACACTAGATCCTAGTCCATACAAGTCGTGTTTAGTATTAGCTATTATTGTATGCGACTATTGAGCTCGGTGCTTTGACCCTGATTTTCACACGGAATCATAATTGATCTCGGGTTCTTGGGATATTTAAACCATTAAGTTAACAACAAAAACGTAATAAACCCAGACTATCCAACATCAAAAAATATTCAACTAGCCAACAAATTACTTTTCATCAACTTTAAGCCTCTATGAAGATGACTTACTCTTCATTGATGATTGAAACAATAGCAAATGAAATAATAATAATAAAAGTGTGGTACAACTTGTTAGGGTTTTATGGGACCTCAACCCAAATATTTTTCTGTTCTTTACTTTATGCAACCAGCTAACAATTAGTATTGAACTAATGAGTGGAAGTAGAATATACTTGAACTAATTTAATTGTGTCTATACTCTATCCAGGGTGTATAAAAAGAGTTCCATCATCCAGATTATGGGAGTGTTGATAAGACTTGATGGCCATTTTATTGAGAAATGACACTAAACTGAATTGTAATATGCATTTTCTGGATATAGAGATTCAATGTAGTTATATTCCATTTGTCAGGTTCTTCTGTATATCCATTATCAGTCCCATTTCATATTAGTTTTTGTCAAAATACGCAAATCAGCAACGCAAATATGTCTATTTTGAATGTCTCGTGGGCCTTATTATTATTTCTTTTTTGGCTATCTTGTTATATTGTATGTAAATGATGTGTATCAGGTTCAAAAAACAGTGGGATCATCAACAACTGCAAAACGATTCATATCACGTGACGCTGAATAAATAGTCACTTAAAAGAAAAAAAAAAAGATTTCTGTCCTTTACTCTCTATTGACATCGACAATGGCTGCTACCAACACCTCAAAGTCTCTTGAAGTTGTCCAATTGGACGGTTTGGTAATTCATTTTACACCTGTTTGGCGCAATACAACAATGATGAATTAAATATATCATTGCATTCTAGGTCGTTTTAAAGATCATCAAGCATTGCCGCGAATCTTACCCTAATGATGTTACTGGCCAACTCCTTGGCTTGGATGACAACAGCAATTTGGAAGTAACCAACTGCTTCCCCTTCCCTTCTGATGGCGATGATGATGCTAGTGGTAAATTCAGCAATTTCACTGTTTATACATTTATAAAAAAAAAAAACTTTTTTTGGGGGGTGGAAACATGTGGAATTGAGAGTGAACTCTTATATTTAAACGTATAAATGATATAGCTCGTTATCAGTTGGATATGATGCGTTGTCTTCGTGCAGTCAATGTTGATAATAACACAGTCGGTTGGTATCGCTCTGCTCATTTGGGTAACTTTGTCGATCTCAGCTTGATTGAAACACAATACAGCTACCAAAACTCCCTCAGCGCTCAATCCGTTGTCCTCATTCACGACGTTTCAAAGAGCGCTGCTCAAGGTAACTTGAGCATTAGAGCTTTCAGATTGACCGACACCTTCATGAAGGCTTATGAAGCCAAGAAGTTCACAACTGAAAGGTAACTTATATATAGAATAGAATAATTTGTAAAACGGTGTGTTCTAATACAGTCTAAACAGTCTTGCCAAGGCTAAACTTTCGTTCTCTACCATTTTCGAAGAATTACCTGTTCAGGTCCACAACTCTCATTACGTCACAATGATGCTCCATAACATTGAGATGCCTAGATTAGAGGCTGATCAGCTCCGTTCTCTCTCTACTTTTGCATCCAACGAAAAGACCCAGAGCGAATTAGAACAGGCCAAGCCATTGTCACCCAACTTTGATGTGCTTGACTTGGAATTGGATCCTTTTATGCAAAAGAACCTTCAATACTTGTTGGATTGTGCCGATGTTCAGCAACAGGAATTAAACAACTACCAATACTGGCAGAGATCCGTTGCTCGTGAGCAAGTAAAGATCCAAGGATGGTTAACCAAGAGAGTAAGTTGCTGTTGTATTAAAGGAAGGCTTGTTTATTCATCATGTTGATTTGTGTAGAGACAAGAGAACGAGATTCGCGCCGAGAAGGGACAAGATCCTTTACCTGAGGATGAAGTCAACACATTGTTCAAGATCCCTGCTGAGCCCAGCCGCTTAGACTCCATGATCTTGAGTGCCCAGATGCATAACTTTACTAAACAACTTAATCAGTTTGCTGGTCCCAGTCTTGCCAGACTTTATAGTATTCAAGAATTACAAAAATAGACTTCATCTCCTCTGTAATAATTTGTTGCATATTCACATTTTTGATATGAACATTAAAAAAACAAAAATATAACAACCAAAAGTAGTTTGGTGTTTCTTGAACTATCAATCGACTTTATCATTGTTCCCATCCATAGCAGTTAGAAAGTAGCTGATTGGGTGATAAAGAACTCGGCTATGTATTGTATCTTAATAATAAGGTGACTCTCATCTTCACTAAACTTTCATTCCACTTGTAAGAATAGAATATAGAACAGGATGAAGCTCCACGTCTTCTGTTTATTATTATTATTAGTTGGTGCTTTTCCTCAAAAAGGTGGTCATTTTCTTTTTTAAATGACCAAACCTATTATTTCTAAATTAATGCTGTTCCTTTTTTTTTTATAAAAAGTGACATAGGGTTTAGCTGGTTGCTTTCACAATAGCAAAGCTATACGCCACGTGATTGACTAAGTGGTTTGTGATGGTACGTGCGTTCCCCGTGATTTACATCAAATATAAATGAGAGAGAGACAAGAGACAGCAAGTAATCGTGCATATTTCCCTCTTCTTCTACTTTCTCTTCTTCTTTAGATTACTAAATATATAATTACTATGGACATCCTTAATCTATTAAACCATCCAATTTTACCAACTACAAACCAAAAGCCATACCAATGCCATTGGCAAGGTTGTGAAAAGCGATTTTCTCGTCGCTCTGATCTTTCAAGACATAAAAGAATCCATACGGGCGAAAGACCGTTTCAATGCCACTGGCCAGGATGTAGGAAGCAATTCATACAACGCTCAGCATTAACAGTTCATCTAAGAACGCACACAGGTGAAAGACCACATGCATGTGAAGTACCATTTTGTAAAAAATCATTTAGTGATGTAAGTTTTTTTTATGATACATCAAGGTTATTTATATATTAATACATCCTTTTTAGTCATCATCATTAGCACGCCATAGAAGAACACATACAGGGAAAAGACCATACGCATGTGTTTGTGGCAAATCTTTTACTCGCAAAACAACGTTGTCAAGACACCAACAAGCTCATCCCAAGGAAGATCCGAGGTAAAACAGCTCTTTGTTAAATTTAAACATGACTGACATGAAATAAAATTAGTTTCACATCTATTTTTCGTTACGAGACTCCTGGATCATCCGATCACCATCATTGTGATAATAGCGAATTAAACAAGTCATATTATCTAAATACAAATACAACAAAATCGAGTCTATCTTGTTTATTTCAAAAAAAGCCTTTGATTGTATCAAATAACTGAAAATGCGTTTTCCTGATGGATCGCTACTTTAATTATGCCTCGCGCAAACCCAGATTTTAAGAACTTGAGAAAAAAAAACTTCAAAACAAAAAATAAAAAAAAACAAATAAAAAATTTTTTTTTTTATTAGTATTTCTTTTTCTCTCTGTTGTTTTTTTTGTTTGTATAATTATGCTATTTGAAGATGATGCATTGCCCATATTTGTATCGGAAAGTCCAACTAAGGGAAGAGAATTCTTTACTAAAGTCGATGTTTTAAAGCAAGAAACCGTATTTAAGGTAAACAATAAATAATACCTCTTTTTGTTTTTTGGGGAAAAAAAAACAAGGTGCTGATGTATAAATATACGATGTCAGGTCTATCCTTACTCCACAGGTACAAACTTGGTAATTGGAAATAAAAAGGCGGGATAAAAAAAATTGACATTTTTTTAATTTGAAAGCTGTCTTTGACAGTTTTAGGAAAAAAGTATGTGCTCATTGCCTGTGCACACATCCTACCCGCTCTTTTTCTAGTCATTGTATCGGTTGTGATCAAGTTTATTTTTGTTCGATCCAATGTCATGACCTTTATTTGGAAGCCAATCATTCAATTGTATGCAAATTATTACGCCAATTGGCTACTTTAAAAGCCGATAAACATCAGAAAAGTGTTGCAAAGGCAGTGATCTGCACATTGTGGGAAAGACAATATGAAAAAGAAAATCATCGTCATCGTATTGCTATTGCGACCGAGAAAATGCACCAGGCAGCAGGGATAGATGAAGTGGCATTACATAGCACATTTGATCATGTCAATGCTTTGGAGTCTCACTATCATCATTGGCCAGAAAGCGAAAAGCAAGAGTGGAAAAAGGTTCAGCAATTCATGTATAGTCACCTGAAGGAGATCAGTCTTTTGGAAGAGAATGAAACAGATGCTGATGTGATGCACCTTGTTTCAAAAATAGAGTCAAATGGATTTGGTTTAGCCTTGGAAGAGAAGGAAAATAAGAAGAGGTCATTGTCTGTCACGTTGGGAAGAAGTAAGGGTGGTTCTCTCGTTTGCATTTGCAAATTTTAATTATTAAAATAATTATTTTTCTTTGAAATACATGTATAGTCTTGTTTCCCTTGGCCTCATTATTAAATCACGACTGCAACAGTAACTGCGAAGTGGAACAACGCACAGACCAAAATATCTTTGAAGAAGAAATTGCGGCCCTCTCTACTCAAGTTGAATCCTTAGATATACCCGAAAATGAAGATCAAACTCGTCAGAATAAAAAGAGTAAAAATAACAAGAAACAAGCTGCGAAAATGATCAAGGACATACAGAGACAGCAATTGCCCACATATCCACCTGTTTTCTCACAGCCACGTGGCGTTTTTCGAATGATGATGATCCGAGCTATCCGAGATATTCAGTCTGGCAGCGCTTTGACTATCTCCTATATTGACTCAGCACTCCCTGTGGCTTCTCGCAGGCAGAGATTATTAGACGATTACTATTTTAACTGTTTTTGCGACAGATGTAAGATGGAACTGAAACTCTAAACTTTAACTATAATAAATATACACAAATGCATTGTTTTCTTTTTTCATACTATATATAACATGAGAAGAGAGGAGGTATATATGGAACCATGGCGTGGATGGGGAGAGAAATCATCACCCATGAAAAACGATGAGTGTTTTTCTGGTTGTGATATTCAAGGTATCACCACCTCATATATATATCATAAAGCTAATGATTAGGGCCGCATAATAATAAATGTGGGCCTTAAGAATCCACATATCTAAAAATCCACTTGATAATATATGAAATTGTCTCACTCTTTTATTTTAATATACACCTTTTACTTTATAAAAAGAACAAAGAGATTAAATCCGTTCAAGTATCTTGTCCTTTCACCTTATTTTATTGAAATTTTCACATATTTAGACGGGTAAAGGTGGTGATGATGCTTCTGGTTGGGGAGTTGTATCTCCCGTCGGTGTTGCTGATGCACGGTTAGGATCATTCATTAGGTAAAAATTGGGACAATTTTTGTTTGTCTTCATATGTCCAATTTGACCACAGTTACCGCATCGACGCTAAAAATAGGAAAAATGGAGTTTTTAGGTGAATGATGTCTTATTGTTTTTGTTTTTTTTTGTTACCATAGCGCCTTCACGTTTGCCTCGACTTAGTCCAAGCACAGGGTTTTCGGCTAATGCAGCTTGTTTGGCTAATTGGCGTTGACGGCGTCTTTCTGCGTTGCGTTTCAGTTTTGCCAATCTATCCTGAATACGCTTCTTCATTTGTGCGTTCTGTTCACCATTATCTGAGGGGCCCAGGACTTCGGCACTAAATCATCATATCAATTAAAAAACACTTTAGATTTCATTTAAAAAGATATATTACCTTGCTGCTTCTTCTTCAATCATTTGTCTCTGTCTAAGATATGATTTGATCACCACGGCATCACGGACCACCTCTTGCTGCCATGTCTTTTCTCCATTAGGCTGTCGGATCATTCTTCGGATGATGAGGTACTTGTTTTGATTATTAACATGATAACTTGAGTTGATACTTCCGGTTACGGACACATCATCATCATCCATTTCCGAACTGGCCCTTTCAAATCGACGGTTATATGGTGAGGCAGCATGGCTGTTTCGGTGTCCCCAATCAAATTCGGACTAAGATTAAAAGGAAGGAAACGTTATATCGCATTGTTTACGTGTTTTTTTTTGTTATTGTTTTTCTTTTCTTTATTTTTTTTTCTTCAACTTACGGCAGATGGACTATCTGGTTGTTCGTCATCATCATCGCCTTCATGGTCAGATAATGTTGGTTCCACTGGATTACCTAATGATTCTAATTGTGTTTTCCAGATACGAGCAATTTCCTCCTTATAAATCTGTTGCTGCTCAGCGACATTGTAACGATGAGCGCTCTTTGGTCTAGCCTCGATTTGTGCTATACAAATAATAATAAAAAACATATTAGTCCTCCTATGGCATTGTTTTTCTGAAAAGGAAACAAAAATAGCGTACCAAGTTTCTCCTCTGCTGAATCACCAGCACGCAAGAAAATATCCTTCATTGATACACGGATGAAACTAAAACCTTCACCTCGACCTGTCGGGTCACCTGCACCGTACAACTTCAAACGGGCCTTTCCTTGTGTAGCGTTGATAAAATTACGAGTGGCAAACCAAGGCGCTAGCTGTTGCTCCACCTCAAGCTTCGAATCACCATCACCTGTTTCATCATCATCATTGACATCGCCATAACCGAGATCCTGCAAATGACGCTCACCCACCAACATACTTTCATACAAACACACCATCTCGGGCGTGACCATCTTGCGGAGGTCTTCCTCGGTAGGCGGGTCTCCTCCACCTCTTGTCTTCCAATAGCCTCCTCCGCCGTCCTTACTACGTCGATGAAACTCTAAAAACTCCTTTAATCTCTGGCGTATTTGGATGTCAGAGTATTCCGGGAATTTCTGGGCCAACTTGCTCATCTTGAGTCGGTATAATGGGTTTCGTTTGATCAGGCGGTAGGCCACCACCTGGAGTCTATTCTTTACAGTTGTTGTCACCCTACGAGAATGGGGGCCTGGCACTTCCTGCACAGGGTAAGTTTGACCAATTGTGTATGTTGCAGGTATTTCTCGAAGGTAGTATTTTGTATGGCCCTTGTATGTACTCTTCAATAGCAAAAAGTCGGTTGGTTTAGGTTCATGTCTAAACAACGGTGCACGAATCAAATTATTGTACAAAACAGATATTGTTTGACCGGGCTCAACGTTGCCAAAGTTCATAAATGGCGAAGTGTCTCCAATGTCAAGAACAAAGGGTTCTCCGATATCCAACGATGGCACGAATTCGTCCTTGGGTTCTGTTTTACGGTAGTAATTGATAATCAATGTTCCCATACCCACATTCGATATCACGGGTGGATTCTCTTCCGAGTATTCCAGTAGCACAAATGGTGTGCCGTCCTTGAGTGTAAGATCCTTGGTGTTACGAATGGGATCGACAGGAGGCTTTTTCTTATCCTTCTTCTTCTTCTTACTAATCTTTACACGCGAAAAGGTGATGTCAATATTGGGAGGTATTTGGGTGATGGAGCGATGGAAGGATCTAAGCTCTGCCTTGGATAATCTTGTTTTGTAAAGCGCTGGATGCAGTTTCAATGCGGGAAAACCATGCTGAACAACCAACTGACCAAATGTTTGTCTGACACGAACAAGTCTTCCTGCAAGATGCGATTCATAGAACTTATCATTCGAAAGATTGAATCTATTGAGCGGCAGTTTGTTGTGTGGCTCTGTTTCTGTGTGAAAGATTTGAATCTTTGGTAAGGGTCGTGGAATTGGCTTTCTGCCCTTTTTAACATGTTTGGGTTGGATAAGTAGTTCCTTTGTTGCTTCGACTTCCTCAACGTCAAACAGCATGTTTGGATCGTTCAGATCAAGTGAGATCTTCATTGTTGCTGGCGAAGGCTTTTCCTTATCCCAAATAACCGCATCCAGCCAATCGCCATTCTCCAGCTCCATGTTCAGGTGTCTATCGATCACTGTATCCTGCTGTTCGTCTTGGTTTCTAAAATGATGATGATGATGATGATTTAGTATGACGATTCATATTTGAGTGTATCCTTTATTTACATTTGATCGTCGTCATCCCATATGATATTATCCTCCCAATCATCGAGCATTACTGAATGGTATATTCTCTCATTTTCGAGAATTGAAGGAGGCAGAGCAGCCTGTCCAGACTATTTTTCTTTTTAGCATTATTATTGCCTTTTTTGTCAATCAACACTTACTACGTCAATGCCATCAGTAACATAATCCTCTTCCTCGCTTTCATTGCTACTGCTTTCACTCGCTTCATTCATTGTTTCAATTCGTCTTCTTTTGGCTGCATTATTATCCCATTTCACGCGATCCAACTTTGAGGCTCTCATAAACACCAGCCTGTCGTCTCTCTCCAATTCATATTCATAGCCGTCGCCATAAATCACTGTATAATAAAAAGTAAAAAATAATAGTCGGTATATTATTTGCTATCCTATTTATAATCACAAAAAATTACCACGCTTGTGCGCTTGGAGCTTGGGTGGCCGCTTGATTTTGGCCATAAAGAGTTCAGAAAACTTGAGCACTTTTCCTGTTTCAAATCCAGGAAACAGCTGCTGAATATCCACTCGCTCTTTTTTCTCCGCATCTTCGATCATGGGCTCTTCCTTTATGATTGGATCCAGCGAGGATGAGGCGACCGGTGGCTGTATCGATGCCATGTCGTCCTGCTCTTCCTCGTCGTCGTCGTAGTTTTCGCTGACCATCGATAGTCTGGATCGAGGGAGGGTGCGTTGCAGCTTGTCCATGCCGCGACGATAGTACTTTTCTGAAAAGAGTTGATCGTCAGGAACTGTCTCGTCAAAGTCTGAATAATCAACAGCATCCTTGGAGTGATGCGTAGGAATGACAGGGATGCTTTCAGACTCTATAATCTCATCGTCCTCATCTTCATCGCCTGCTCTCCCTTTATCAAGCCCAAACGTGTCTCCGCTAAATATCTTTGAAAATACGCCAGCATCGACACTCGAGAGAGTTTCTTTCAAGTCCTAAACAAAAATAAGCACTTGTTGGCACTTTTTTTCTTCTCTGTCTCTCTCTTTAGATAAATACTTCGTCTAGATCGTTGTCAATCTTTCCAGTTTCGTCCACATTTCCAAAAAAATAACCCGCTAAAGACATGGTGTTCTATTGAAGTATGTTGTTTATTAGCAAAGTGAAAAATACAAAAAAAAATAAAAAAAAGCTGCTTGAATATATAATCAAAAAAAAAAAAA
>VCJC01000443.1:11748-36578 GCA_024140195.1 Backusella luteola
ACCTGATTTGAACCTTCCAATAAACCCAGTAGTGGAATTGTAGCAAGTGGTTATGACTCTTGCTGCATGGTATCTAAGTACAAATCTTGTGAGGATTGCAGCAAAACACGAAGAGATCTTGAGTTTAAAATGTTAATGGAGCTATATAAGTTTTTGTACCGCTACTTTTAATTTATTTTTAACTTTTTAACAGAAAAAAAAGCTTGTTTTCTGTTAGATTTTGAAAAATACGTATTTTCTTTAACAAAAATGTGGTCTTTACTATCTTTACAGAATTCTAGTAATATTATTGGATCAAATGCTTACGGTCTTGTGCAGACGGTCGTAATTTGGCCTCATAACAAAATGGGGCTGTAATGAAAATTTTCCAAAAAAGAATCATTTATCAGCCCCTTTCCATTTGGTCAGCTAAAAGAAAAAAAAATCAGAAAAAAAAAAGATAAAAATTTCTTAACTATAAACGTCGCTAGCACACTTTGTTACCATTTAGATTCAATAATTTTGATCTCTTATGTACAAGTTGGATTTTTTTTTTAGCTATTCAAATGTTTACCATTGCTTTATGGAATATAGTTCCAACTTTTGTCTTTCTGCACTTTCTTGATTTTGTTCTATTCATTTTTCTTGTGATCAATTTCGAGTAACCCCGAAGACACCTTGGTGTTCCATGGTGGCGGATACTTAAAAATAAATGGCTTTTCTTTGTTTTCCAAAAAAGGTTCAAAACACACTAAAAATATATTATATATATGGGAATCCTCTTTTTATAATTAACTCTGTTTTTTTTTCTTCTCTCTTCCCTTCTCCTCCTCCCTTTTTTTTAGAAAAAAAAATATCGATATAAACATATAAACATTATCCATACATAGATATATATATTTGTTCATGAGTGTTTATTACTCTTTTCAGGAACAGAGACAACAAGATGCTTCACTTACCATAAAAGCCATGGGCATTCAGTTGGGTATTAATGTCGGTACTGCAGCCGCTGTCATGATTGGATTTAGTTTGTTAAGACCAGTAAGTGTGAATAAGTGCAATTCCTTTTAAAATGCGGGTGATACTAAAAAGAAAACCATTATTGTTGTTTAGAAAAACTCTCTGGTTTATGCACCGAAATTGAAGTTTTCATCAGACGAGTAAATAATAATTAATGGATATTATTTATTTAGCTAAATCAAAAACTTATTTCAATTTTTCTTTTAATTCTTTCTTAGACATAAACCACCAGTGATCGAATCGAAAGGATGGTTTTCATGGCTTAAAACGATATGGAGGGTTTCAGACGAAGAACTTCTACAAAAAATTGGATGCGATGCTTTACTTTATATTCGATTCGTCCGATTACTGCGAAAGTTATTATTTGTTTTAAGCGTGGTAGGAGTCGGTGCTTTAATCCCTATTTATATAGTTGGCACAAAAGCAACAGGGTAAATAAAATTGAAAGGAAGGAGGGATTTAGTCGTTCTGTGCCATTTTTTTTTCTATTTTGAAACCGTGAAACTGGCACTGAACAGCACTTCCCCCATGACCAAGGATGGCTGTATCTAACACGTTTACAATATATAGTGATTGGCCACCACCCTCAGGCAGTATAGAAATTCTTTCATTATCAGGCATTAATTTACAGGATGGAAAATTAAGGTCGGACCCTACAACAACGTGGTACTGGGCACCATTCGCCGCCACATGGCTATTTTCAATTATTATTGTTTATTTTATGTATCGCGCCTCTTGCGATTATATCGATTTGCGCCAGCATTACTTTCGACTTCCTGAAAATGACGTATCCATGAAATCATTGATTGTGAGCCATGTACCAACTGAAATGAGATCGGATGGGAAACTAAAAGAATGGATCGAGTCAACGCAGGCTGTCACCTACCCTATCAAGGAGGCTATGATTGGTCACCATAGCTCAAAGTTATCTACTTTATTTGAAGAGCACGAAGAGGCGGTTCGGCAATTGGAAACTACATTGGCTTCCTATTTAAGTGGTAAGGACTATAAATGGCATAGTTGATTTTGATTAAGGGTAACATTCGATAAATTGGTCATCTAAATTTTTGATTGATGCACTCCATAGATGGTAAGAACACAGACTCTAAAAAAAGACCTGTTATCCGGGTGAACGGATTTCTTGGATGTTTTGGAGGCAGAAAGGTGGATGCGATAGAATATTATACGAAAAGGGTGTCCGAACTTGAAAAAGAGATCAAGACATTGAGAGAGGAAACAGCAAAGGTCGCACCGTATGGCTGGATCTCATTTGATAAGATTGAATATGCACACGCCACAGAGCGCTCATTAAAGAAGTGGTCCTCCAAAACAAAAAACACCGCAAAGTTGGATGCTCGCCTTTCCCCTACACCTAAAAACATTGTTTGGAATAATATGCCCTTGGAGGAAAAGACAAAGCTGACAAAGCGTTGGGTGGGTCGTATCATCTACATCATCTTTGTTTTTGTTTGGATGATTCCCGTTGGTATCCTTTCCGCAACGTCCAACGTGATAAATTTAATTCGCTTGATTCCTAATTCTGCTAGCTTCATTAGCTCTCATGAGGCATTGATGGCCATTATTCAGGCTTATTTCACACCCATCATCATGGCTCTGTTTTTCTATGTCTTGCCGTTTTTGTTCCGTTTCTTGTCGCAGCAGCAAGGTTACATCACTCAGACAACGCTCGATAGAAAAGTATTGGTCAAGCTCTACGTATTTTTCATTATCAATAACCTGCTGGTGTTTACATTGACATCCATTTTTATTGGTATTTATGGTCAGTTAAAAGCTTTGGTCGAGTCAGGCACTCTCCCTGATAATCAGGAAGTCTCAGGTTACATTATGCAAATTGCCAAGAATATATCAGACGTTTCCTCCTTTTGGATCAATTATGTGTGTATCAAATCATTGGGTCTCACGATGGACTTGGCGATGCTGGTACCACTTTTGACCATCACGATCAAGAAATTCTTTACACGTCCCAGTCCTAGAGCGTTACGCGAGATGGCTAAACCTCCTGAATTTAATTTCCCCCAAAACTACAACTTGCTGCTTTTCTTTTTTACAATTGCGCTAATTTATTCCGCCATGTCTCCTTTGGTACTACCATTTGCACTCGTATACTTTTGTGTAGCCAGCATGGTGTACAAATATATGTTGATGTACGTTTATGTAACAAAGATTGAAAGTGGAGGCAAGATCTGGCCTGTCATCTTCCAGACCATCATGACCTCAGTTATTTTGTTCCAGGTGGTGATGATTATCATGTTGGCTCTAAAGGGCGGTTATTTACAATGTTATATTACTATACCGCTTCCTTTCCTCACAATAGCATTCCAGTACTTTTATTATCGCCGAATGCACACATTGGGTTCATATCTTATTGGCACTGGTAGTAATATGCCTTCACACTATGTTGACGAGAACTTTATGGGAACTCAAAAGAAAAAGAAGAAGGAAAAATCCAGCAGTTTGGCTTCTCAGTTCCAAGATCCTGGCTACACTCATTCTTTATCAGCACCTACCGTACACGAAGATGTCAAACATCTTTTATCAAAGGTTTATCATACACAAAGTCATGATCAGGATGACTACGGAGCATCAAAACACAATAAATTCAATGAAACGGTAGAAATGGCGCATACATTCAGTAAACGCATGGCTCATGATATGGATCTTAACACCAAGAAAGGATTTGAAGCACATAAACGTATGACCATTCTGGATCGCGATGATGGAATGGCAATCAAATTCCAAACCTTATCAGAAAACGAAATTGTTAAAAAGGGACGATACCTTGGAGAAGATGACGACGATGATGAGGAAGAGGATGAAGAAATGGAATTGAAAAATACTGTATACCCAGCACAAGCTCAAGATGAACAAAAAAGATCGCTGATTATGAATAATGCAGAAGATATGCGCTGGAAACAAGAACGTGATTTGGAACGACACAAATCAACTTCATCATCCAACCATTCATCATCGCTCTATCGCCAAGATACCCTGGAGCCTCTATTACCATCACCTGCTGTTCCTCAACACGAAAACTTTTATTCACCTGGTCACTTAATGCCCCCTGGTATGATTGGACCTGTTCGCCAATTACAAAACGAACGCAGTGTTACGTCTGAATATTACGAAATGTACTCTTCTTTTACACCTAACGCCAGTACTGCCAATTTAGAGGAAATGCCAACCAAACGAGATAGCTACTATTTCAATGGTAATGCTAATTCAGAAGTCAGGCCCGTTTCCTTACAAGAATTTGGCTTTGAAGAAGAAGAAGAGTCAGCAAAAAAGGAAGCTTTAGAGAGACGACACACAGCACCACTTGAAGCCACTTTGGTTGATGTCTCATTGGTTGATACTAGAAATGAAAACCAGAAACGTCACCAATCTCTTCCTACATATACAGCCGCACTTGCCAATATCAATATAGAATATGATTTAGAAGAAGAGAACGAGGATGATGAAAATCAACAAGAAGAATGGAAATATAACACCGCACTACCTAAGCGTGCAGTTACCCGGTCTGCTTCTGTAAGGGACAAAAAGCAGCAGCATGTTAGATTACCTCAGAGAAGCAAAACAATGGCTGCTAGAACTACTCAGACTTACGAAAACCCTTTCCAATCAGATACCGAAAAGAATCATTCTTCATTACAAAGCGATGATGAAGAAAGTCATGATAATGATGATGGTAAAAAACAAAGTGATTCACCTACAGACTACCACTCTCATTATGATGGTCCTTTCTAAATTATTATATACATATTATACATAAATATTATTAATATATATTACTTCAATGCTATTATTACTTCAATTTTTTATTTTATTTTTATTTTTTTATGTAAAAGATAGCATTTGTTTGAAATAAAAAAAAAAGGAAATAAAACAAACACTAGTTGCGTAGATTTTCTTCTTTTACATTTAATTCATAGATAATTGTGTGCCTTTTTTTTTTTTATGGGAAACTTGGAGGTATTTGGTTAAGCTGGGTTACGTTAGCACTAAATAAATTGGCTATACCAATTCGAGTCGAGTTGGCGTCAAAGACAGTGAAGAGGCTTCTTAAGAAAGAAATGCCAACAGTGACCTGCTGACTTTCATTAACAGGTACGATGCTCATGATACATGTAGTGCTGTTGTATGGTAAAACAAATTCGCTGATGGGAACGCCGACCTTAAGCGGGGTATTAGATATATCACTTGAGTTGGATAAATCAAGTTCAACCATGGCTTGACTCTGGTTCATAGAACAAGGTGTATGGTAGGCATTTTCTTTTTCGCTGTAGGTAAGGTTTTGCTTGCCAACTGCAGTTCGAAGTAGATTGAAGGCGACACCACCAGGTAATTGAGTCATAATAGTTCCGGTACTAACAGTGAGAGCAGTTGCTGACCCATTGATGTTGGACTGATATGGATTGAGACCCTTTGAAACGCCGTAGCCTTGGACGTAGATATTCCATTGGTCTGTAGATTTAGATGATGATACGTAATGGAGTTCACCCTTAAATTGGGTTGTGTCAACACCACCGATGATGACTCTGGCAGATTCCTGTAAAGTATCATTGAAGGAAAGTGAAAAGACTGGATCTGAAATGATACGTTGATTAATTAAATTTGATAGAAAAGAGTTGGAGGTCGTGTTCGAGCCAAGAGTTGGATATCCCAGACCAAGTACACCAGAAAATGATAGAGTTTCATTCACTTGGATGATTTCATTGACGGTGGCAAATGTTTGATTTTCAACAGTGACATTAGCGAGTCCGACCCTGTCAGCTGCATAAGCACCATGAATGGCACCTTGAATAAATGGGTCTGAAAAACTACCAGAAATAGGATGAAGTGTTTGTGATTGACCTGGATTGAACTTCTTTGAAGGACAAGCGGTTCCAGTGCAGTTAGTTCCTGATACCCAAAAGATCAAGCTTTTTTTAAAAGAAAAAAAAATGTCATTAAGATATTTTTATTGTTTTATATTTATATGACAATATATACCTTGCTGTATCAACAACACAAAAAAGATTTTGTGCGGGTGTACCAATGTTGACAGTAGTAATGAAAGTTACATTTGCATTAAGAACTGGACCATCATATTCTCCACTTCGCTTATGAAGTACGCTTGAGGTTGATTGTAGCTTCTTTAAAGGGATATAGATGAGCTTGTTTTTTTCTGTTTGAAGTTCTGCAAATACAAGTACTGTAAAGCAGAAAAGTAAGAATGTAATCAGTGCTTTCATTTTTTTTAAAAAAAAGTAATGGGAATTGAAACAAAGCAAAACAAAACAATTTTTTCTACATATATATATACATATATATATATATACTTTTTTAGCTATATATCAGCTCGGAAAAAGTATGCTCATGGTGACATGAAAAAGGATCGGGGTGTTTTTATTTTCTATTTTCAGTAGTATGTTTGCTTATGCTATGCAGTATTGTACAACTTTATTAAAAAGGTTTTGATTTAACAGGAAGCACCATCTGACATAATGCCAATGTCTGTCAGGTGTACATGTATAAAGAATAATAATTCTATCATATTAGCAATGTTAAAACTTGCTTGGTTTATTTGTTTTATTAATCAAGGTTATTTTTGGCCACAACAAATTCTACATGTATCTCAAAATAATGTATTATTTTTCACAGCTTAAATGTATATAGTATCACCAAAATTTAAGGTTCACTGTGGTATTGCAAGAGTATAAAGATGATGCCGAAGAACTTCGTATTATTAAATCATATATTTCTAACAATTCGGAATCGCTTCTGCTCATTTTCCTCTAAATATACCAAGACTTTAATCGAGTCATAGTGACGCTTTATTTACAGGGAATGCCTTTATACTTTTATTTATAGAATGATTGACAAAATGTGTATGCCTGCTTGGCATTAAGCATGTTTTTTTGTCACTTGCTAGACCTTAATATTTCTTGAAAATTTATATTTGGAATATTAATAAATGTAAGATCTAATTTGAGAATTAGTCAAACAAATTTACCTTGATGCCAGATCCAAGAATATGGTCTATTTAAAAACATCCAACTTACTTTTTCTTTTGCAATCCGTTTATCACATCACACATGCTCTTTACACTCAATTGTTACTAAAAAGGATTGCTATTTTTAAAAATAGACCTGTTTAATGAAGACATTAATGTTGATAATGCTGGAGTAATGTTATTTATATGTTTATAAATAAAGTCTTTATAAAGATCCTCTTATTTAAATATAAACGCCATTCTATTTTCATGCGCAAAAACCGACTATTATAGTATACTCGCTTTTTTGTAATGTTTGATTTTGATGATAAACATGCAAGACACATTCAAGAATACGTGTGTTCTTGCTAAAATAGTCTCCTCGAGAAAAAGTTAATGCTATGAGAGTTCTCCAATGTCATCTTGATTCCAGTCATAGTATCCGTTGTATATGTTGTATCGGTATGGTTGAATACATTATGGCCAAGCAAAACACCATTATTGCCGATATATCAACATCCCTCCCTTACTGTGCAGATTGAATTACTGTGCTTACTTAAAATTACTCACAATTAGAACAGCAAAACGCGTAGTAGGATATTTGTGCCGCCGCGCCAAGTTTTTGGTCACGCGGTCACGCGTTTTTAAATGCGGGCGGTTTTTTTGGTTCGCGTGAGTGCTGGACGGGTTTATTTTATTTTTTTAGTTTACTTTTTTTTTCTTGTCTTTCTTCAACGATATGTTTACAAGTTTGATATCAGAAGACGATGCCTGGTTAAACTGTGTCAAGGTAGTTTTGAATCTTATTGGTGTGTATAAATAGCGGTTCTATTTTGCTACTCCTTCCATTACCGCTGACAACGATTTACATAAATATAGAGGACAGTGTCTTTGATCAGGTTGATCATCAGCCGAAAGTAAACTTTGACAACAAAAGACCAGAATGGGCAAGAAATAACGAAAGTACAGGTAAAGGTGAATATATTCCAGGTTGTATAATCTATTTCCAACCTCTCTTTTTTCTTCTCATAGAAACCCTTTATCTATCAACACCAGAATCCCCAGGCGGCGGTGGGGGTACGTTTAGTATGAAAAGAAAGCGTAGTTTTTCGGAAACTGCACAGGATCGAAAATTACAAAAGCTATCGAGCAGTTTAGCAAACGACATTGCTCGTAGTTTGTCAGTAGACGATGTCCCGTCTCTAGAATACAAGGTTAAAAACAACAATGGAGAGAACCCGATACCCGCATTGAGACGAATATCATTGACTGGCACAACAAACCCCACCTCACTTCATCTGGAGCAGTGGTTATCACTGCAAGCAAATATGCATAACATATCTGTCGCCGAGTACCAAACCTTATTTGATGATAAACAAAAGTCACTGCGACATCACTTGGATTTATTGCAGTTACCGAACCAGTCCTTTGACACTTTACGAGAAAACCTATCAAAAGTATTACAACTGGCTGATGAATTAAGCGGTGATCATGCTTTGGCTTTTACAGTAAGTAAAGTATTTAATGGACTCTAGATCAGACCAAAGTAAATGACATTGACTCACGTAGGAAATATTTCCAGAATGGACTGTCTATGAAAATAAAGTGAATAAACTGGCCGTTTTTGTTCAGGTATTTTTTTTTTAAAAAAAAAGAAGAAATAAGAGGGTGGTTGGTTAAAGTGTTTTATTGCTATGATGTAAAGTCTGTTGAGGACATGTGTGCAACCGTCAATAGTGTTGTTCCTCAAACAAATGATTTACGAGAAGACGTCAAAACATTACAAAAAATGCTCGATAAAAAAATGGGACTGTATGGTGATGCACTTATGCAGAATGGACTAGAATGGAAGGCGATGGGATTGCCGGTGGATGATCAGCTTCTTAATGCTACAAAATCTTGGTTACTCAATTTATGTAATGATCTGTTGATGGCATTGGATAACGAGTGTAAAAAGGTGCAGGGAATGGTAACCGATATGATGGATCTTGTAAACAAGCCATTTGGCGAAAATGTAAAAATGCGATTTTATACCATATAATCTACTATTAGGCTAACCAACATTCCCCTTCTTTTTTTTTTAAAAAAAAAAAAAAATAGCTTATGGAAACTATTTTAATGGGATTAGAGTTTGTTTCAGAAGCATCCACTTATATTGGCTATGTAACATCTAAACTGATTTACGACTGTAGAGCACTAGCAACCATTTATGGACATTGGGTGTCAGAGAACTTGGAGCCTATTGGTGATGAACCAGACAAAAAAGCCATAAAAAGGATCGATATTCGTTTTATGCAACTCTTCGATAATATGACGCGTATTTTGTCAACTCTATTAACCCTTTCCGAACTTGAAGTAACGGATGAGATACGCGCCCATGTTACCAGTGGGATGATTGCTGTTGAAAATCTAACATCTGTTTTGGTGGAAATCACAGTACGTGCAATACGTGTTATGGAGATTACAAAGGAGAACGCACCATTGACAAAAGGAATGGGAAATATCATGTCGAATCCAAAGACAACATTTATATACATGGGTGCTTCTCTCTTAACATTTGCTGATAAGATAGTGGAATTGGCAGGACGAGAATGGATGGAAGGAGGTCGCATTCAGGTATTTTCTTCATTTCATATTTGCATTTGCTTTTACTAACATTTTTTATTTTATTTTGTTGTTTTCGCGTTAGACTTTACATAATTATTTGGATGAACTTGAGGATTCAATTCAGACTTAAAATACCCCCATGCGCTCGCATTTATACACATTCACACACTGTAACATTTGAAACACCTCTCAATTTTTGTATTATTGATATTATCATTTAAACAAGATAATAAATATGTAACAACATAATACATTTTACTCATTTGTCGTATTCGTAATCACTCTTCCCCTTATTCTCTTTCTGATCACTAATTACAACATACAAAGTCATATTAAAATGAACTGACTGGATTTAATAAGAACACATTAATAAACTCTTGAAAAAATTGTGCATCTTTCCATCACCTGATTACGATGACAGATGCTGATCGATCAACAAACATGTACGTACAAAACTGAGAAATATCTAAAAAGTATAAATTGGAATAATTTCATCCGTTTTAAATTTGCTTTTCTTTACAAGAAACTTTTATACAAAAAAAAAAAATGCCTACCGATGTTTCAACGTATGCCTTTAACCATACTTCGCTTCGAGTAAAGGATGTTGAAGTTTCTATCAAGTTTTACACAGAAGTACTTGGTATGAAGTAAGCATATTTGAAATACCTGCTGTGAGCTTTGGTTCTCATAAATTATACCTTGTAGATTTATCGCAAAATCAGAAGTGCCTGAATTTGAATTATCCGTAAACTTTGTTGGTTATGTTGATTCACTTCCTGATGATGAATTAGAGAGAAGGAAACTTGCTTTTTCTGAACCTGGAATAATAGAGCTAGTACAATGCTATGGTACTCAAAAGCAAGAAGGAAAGATTTACAGTAGTGGTAATGAAGAAGTCGGAAAGGGATATGGCCATATTGCTGTTTTAGTGGATGATGCTGTGAGTGCATGCGAGCGCTTCAAGAGCCTTGGCGTAATCTTTGCGAAGGAATTAAAAGAAGGACCTTACCATACATTTGCATACATCACCGATCCTGATGGTTATTTTATAGAGGTAGAGTATTAACAGGATATGAGACGGAGTTGAGTTGACATTTTTTTTATCAAATAGATCATTGAAAATCCAAAGATTACTGGTAAACCACCAGTCTAGGCCAATGATTGGTTTTCATGTTCCAACCACATTAAATAAAATGAAGTGAGAAAAACATTTTTTTTAACTTTGAAAACATGGGGCCAATCCAAAGTAAGAAATAAATACACGAGTATAAATTAATTGTCGATCCATTTATTTCATTCTTCTTTTTCAATATATTTTATAAAAACTCTTGTAGTTTATTTTTTTATTTCAACGTCATGTAATATTCATTGGAGTTAGTCAATGACATTCAGGTTCTATTTTTCTCTCTCTTGCGTCAAGCACTTTTAGTACCATTTTTTTAGACTTGAAAACGCAAGTAGATTAGCGGAAAAATGGAATAGCATGATGGGCGGACACCAAACCATCTAATCAATGGTGTACAACAATGCTAAAAATATACATAATTACATTGAAAATTTAATATAAAAAGGATCATCAGCACTACTTCAAGTGTAAACCTACATTACTCTTTCCTCTCATTATATATTACTTAGTAGACAAACATATCTAGAAAAAACGCACACAAAATGAAGACTACATTCTACCTACTCGTTACTCTCGTTGCCCTCGTCATGATGGTTTCAGCTGCTCCTAGCAAAAAGACCTGTCATAAAGTGTCAGATGCTCATGCCAAGTCTGTTTGTAAGAAATTCTGTGGAAAGACAGGCTACCTTTTAGGTGAATGTGGTGATGAAGGTATCTGTATCTGTACCAAGAAAGTTAAGATCACTAAGGACCACAAGAAATCATCTGGTGCCAAGAAACCTGTTATTCCCAAGAAAGTCTCTACAAAGAAGCCTGTCACCAAGAAGTCTACCAGCACCAAGAAGAACTAATTTGTATTCTGAAATATGAAATTCTTTTTTTTTTTTAAAAATAAATGAACAAATAAGTAAAAATTTCTGTGTCAATATTCTTATCATCCGCCGTATTTTTTATTAGTAATGATGAAATACGTACATGATTGATATATCGAGCATGAATGAAACAGGAACAAAAGCAGAGAAGACCGATGATCTATACTTTTTTTTATTTAGTGCTGACAAAAATAGCATCTTAATTAAATTAAATCGTTTGCTGCAGATAGTGCAATTTAACAAACTGCTTTTATTTATAACTCTTTATCAATTGTCAAAAAAAGAGCTACACGCGTAGTCTATATTCCTATCAAAGCAATAAACTATTTATAAGTACACATTATCGTATACATAGTCAGGCATCAGTATGTTATTTAAAAACAATGCTTAAATACAATAAAAAAAAGTGGGATTTTTTAAGGAGGAGTTCTACCTAAAGAATCTATCTATTCTTAGTAATGGTTTTCATATAACTCTAGTCAAGAAAATTTTCCAAATTTACAATTCATGTCTAAATGTTTCAAGTTTATGAGCTTCCAATCCATCTGTGAACAAAAGCGATGTATTTGTTTACATGGAGCTTGTGTAATGGTGTGATTTCCTATTTTTTTAACATCTTCGCACGTTGTACTACATCCAAATAGACTGATGCTCATCCAGTGACAGGTATCCTTCTTGCACTCTGGTTGAATGACATGATTGCACAAGTTTAAAATTTTATATATGTCTCGGCTTTTTTATATACCCTACTCTCATTATTACTTTAAAGATGCTTAAATCTAGTGCCCATGTTAAATAAATTATTAGCGTAAAGAGATGAGGTTCACGGAGTCATCAATATAATTTCAGTAGCATCAGTACACACATATATTCTAAACTTTATGTCAAAAACCATTAATGGGTATATTTTGAAAGAAAATAAAATAGAATGGCAGTATACTCATAAATTGAGTTTTTGCTTGTAAGGTAATGGCTACACATTACGAAAATATACTTTATTGTGCAGCAATTACGATTAAATCCTGTAGTATTAAAACTTCATGTCTGATTTAAAAAAAAAAAAAGTACTCATCTAAAACGGAATAGTGGAGATATCCGGAAAGATTTTTTACAGCATTAGTAAAGACGCTATCACATGGTAATGCACAAGGTTTTTTGTGTCATATAGAACTGTTGAATTTTATTATGATCATCATCCTCTATTCGCATTCTATGAGAAGTTTAGCATCAATATGAAAGATACATATATGTTTGAGAATGACCGTGCTGAAAAAGATAACGTTACATTGCTGATAAATGTAAAGAGGTAGAATTAAAAGGACGACTATTTTTAAAATCAAGAGATATGGGACGGATTAGTAATTCCTTGTTTCGAGTTTTTCCTTCAAAAACAAAAAACCAATGCCATCGATGCACCCACTTCCTATCATTATATAAAAAAGGGCACTATAATGTGGGTTTTTGATATTTTAAGATGAATTATCTTTCCTTTTAATTTTAAGAAAGAAGTTAAATAAAACAGTAGTAAAGATCTGTTTGGCACACAGCAGCCAATTAAGGTATCGCTCATTGTTCATTTTCAGATCGGTAAAAATCAAAAGCCGGTCGTACCTATTTATTTTTCCCTCCCCACCTTTCTACCTTATATATTTTTTCCTTTCTTTTTTATTCTCACTTTTTTTCTTTATTTTATAAAAATTCTCACCTGTAATAATCTGAAATCATAACAACGGTCTTCTATATTCGCCACCCACACCGGTTTTCTCAGTAGATATGTCGAATTTAACGTCAGAGTTGAATATACCTATCGAAGGCATGACTTGTAATTCCTGCGTCCAGTCTATCACACTTTCACTCGAACCACTTGTTGAGAGTGTTCATGTCGATCTAGCAAGCTCATTAGGCCATGTCGTTTTTAATTCAAATGCTGTTTCACTTCAAACCCTCATCACCACTATTGAGGATTGCGGCTTCGACGTACCTCTCTCCACAAAACATATTCAGTTATCGGTCGAGGGCATGACCTGCCAATCTTGCGTTCGCTCGATTCATGGTGCACTTTCGAAGCTTGAGGGTGTTCAGAGTGTATGCGTCGGTTTGGATTCAGCGTCAGCCAGCGTCGATTTTGATCCAAATCAGCTATCAGAGCCCCTTATTGTAGAGACAATTGAAGATTGTGGCTTTGATGTAAACCCAAACAAGTCAAATGCAGGCTTGGTGACTCCTCCCATCACTGCAGATAACGAAAATAGTAATAATAACAGTAATCATAAAAATAGCACTGACAACAATGAGCATAGAGTGACTGCGCAATTCAAAATATCTGGCATGACCTGTGCCTCGTGTGTAAATAGCATTGAGCGTGGATTGGCAGACCAGACCGTTTCAGTGAGCATAGCGCTTTTATCAGAAAGCGCTACCATTACCTATGATAAGACAGTGACATCTCCAGACGTCTTGATTGAGTCTATAGGCAGCATGGGTTTTGATGCAACACTTGTACAGGACCAGGTCATTTCAAATCAAGCCCAGCTTGTGCTTCAAATCTATGGAATGACTTGTGCTAGCTGTGTCAACGCCATCGAAAAGGGGGTCTCTCGATTACCTGGCATTACGCGCTGCTCCGTCAATTTGATGACAGAAACCGGTATGATTCAGCATGATCCCAGTGTCGTCGGCGCACGTGAAATTATTGCCGCCATCGAGAACCTGGGTTCCTTCAATGCCATTGTATCGGACCGAAATCGGAATATTCAGCTTGAAAGTTTAACCAAAGTTCGTGAGATTCAGGCATGGAGGCGGGCCTTTTTCACTAGCTTGGTTTTTGCTATCCCCGTCTTTGTGATTGCAATGTGTTTGCCCGACATACCAGCTGCAAAGCCCATTTTGGATTATCCCTTCCCTGGTGTGCCTGGTTTGTTTGTATCCGATATCCTGCAGTGGATTCTGGCAACGCCTGTACAGTTTTGGATCGGTAAACGTTTCATCGTGTCTGCCTACCGGTCGTTGAGACACGGTGCTCCTACCATGGATGTCTTGGTTGCACTGTCTACCTTGTCGGCCTATTTTTTTTCCGTCCTTTCTATGACACGATCCATCATGTTGGCAAGTAGTACACGTCCAGCCTTGTTCTTTGATACCTCTACTATGCTCATCAGTTTTATCCTGCTTGGTCGCTATATGGAGAATGTGGCAAAGGGAAAATCGTCTTCAGCTCTTTCGAAACTCATGTCCTTGACACCCTCAACTGCTCTTCTTCAGGAACTGGATGCCATCTCTGGCAAAGTGGTCACTGAAAAGAAGATTCCTTCCGAACTCGTCGAGTTGAACGATCACTTAAAGATTGTTCCTGGTGACAAAATTCCTACAGATGGTGTTCTTGTTTCTGGCGAGTCATCTATTGACGAAAGTATGATTACGGGTGAGGTGGAGCCTGTGCTAAAGAAGACGGGTGATTCTGTGATTGGTGGTACTGTGAATGGCCTTGGTACATTTACTATGCGCGCAACCAGAGTTGGTTCTGATACTGCTCTGAGTCAAATTGTCTCCCTTGTTGAAAATGCACAGGTGAACAAGGCCCCCATTCAAGGATTTACCGATAAAGTGGCTGGTATATTTGTACCTGTTGTGCTGGTACTAGGTTTGTCTACCTTGGTTATTTGGTCTATCCTGGTTGGCTGCTTTGGTGTAGAGCGTATGCCTCGCTTAATGCAGCACGAAATTGAAGGTAGTGGTAATTGGTTCTTTGTTTGTCTTAAGCTATGTATCAGTGTTATCATTGTTGCTTGTCCTTGTGCACTTGGTTTGGCTACCCCTACTGCAGTCATGGTTGGCACTGGACTGGGTGCAGAAGTGGGTGTACTTTTCAAGGGAGGTGCTGTGCTCGAAAATGGTCAGCGTGTCAATAAAATCGTGTTTGACAAAACAGGTACACTGACATTAGGTAAAGTACAGGTGGTGAATTATCGTGCTTGGCATGCAACCATCAGCGCGAGGGATATGATCATCATGGCTGCCGCTGCTGAATCTCACAGTGAACATTTACTCGGTCGTGCCATCGTAAATAAGGCAAAGGAACTACTCGAGGTTGACCATTTGGATAGTGTTGGCACCATCTCTGGATTCCAAAGTGAGACAGGCTATGGCATTGAGTGTACATTATCAGGATACAGAAATGCTCCCTCCAAAGAGCCAGTATCCATTGTTATCGGTAATCAACTTTGGTTGGAGGAATATCATGGTATTGCATTGAGTGATGAGCATTTGAGCCTGGTGAAACAAGAATTTTCCCAGGGTTTTACTAGTATCCTGGTGGCCATCCAAGGTGTCCCTGTTGGTTTTATCTCGGTTTCGGATGTAATCAAGCCAGAAGCAAGATATGTAATCACTACTTTACATCGTATGGGTATCGAAACAGCGATGGTTACGGGGGACAACCAATTGACCGCAGAGTCCATTGCAGCTAGGGTTGGTATTTCTGAAGTTCATGCAGGTATTTCGCCTCAAGGAAAGAGCCAGATTGTCGAGAATATGCAGAATGACTTGATTAAAGGAAATGCACTTTGGGGATCCATGTGGCATCGTAAGGTGGTAGCTATGGTTGGAGATGGTATCAATGACTCACCTGCTCTGGTTACCTCTGACTTTGGTATTGCGCTGTGTAGTGGAACAGACATAGCCATGGAAGCAGCTGATGTTGTGCTGATGCGAAATGACTTGGCTGATGTTGTAGTTGCACTTGTATTGTCCAAGAAGATATTTAAACGCATCAAGATGAACCTCTTATGGGCATGTATTTATAATATTGTCGGAATTCCACTTGCTATGGGTATCTTTATGCCCTTGGGTTATCATTTACATCCCATGATGGCGGGTATGGCAATGGCTGCTAGCTCCACTAGTGTTGTTCTTAGCAGTTTAACTCTTCGTTGGTTCTGGCGTAAACCCAATTTGACAACCGAAAATGATGATGATGATGAGAGCGAAAAACATTCCATGATGTCTACTATCCGTGATTTCTTTAGAAGAAGAGGAGCATACCAGCCTGTCAAGACACAGGACTATGATCTCGAAAACCTTTCATCGCATCATTAATTAACTCCCTAACTCTATTCATTTCTTTTTTCTTTTTTATATATTGCATTGACATTATCATTATTTATTTATTTATTCATGTACTTTTATTTAATATTTCTGCTTTATTATCTTTTTATTAAAGTAAAATAAACAGCTGCTTTTTTGTTACTACATGTCTTATTCATTATTATCACTGTTGTTTATTATTAGTATTAAGCTCATCAGTAAAAATCTGAATATGATGATCAATCGAATACGCATTGTATCGATCATTAGATATCTTTTTGATTAAACTTTGCTACGGATAATGCCAATCAGTAATATATTTTAAATTACACGATTTAGTAAAAGTGCTTCAAGTTCTATATTATAAAAGAAATAATCATCTTGGCAAATTATCTTGTTTTTACTTGGAAGCAACTTTCATTATGTGTGTACAAAAGGGGGCTTTTGTAAATCTAAAAATAGAAAATGCAGACTTTTTATTTACACATATTGACATTTGTTTATTGACTGATTTAGAATAAGTACGAATTAAAACTGGAGAGTAAGATCCGAGAAACAAAAAAATAAAATAAAAGAGAGAGGGTATTTAGTTAAGCTTCACTCTTGAGGTCTGTGAGGAAAATGAAGAAATATGATACTATACAGTGTGATTTATAAGCTGTCAACAACTGTAAATAGTAAAAGTGGGAGGTATAAAGGAGAAGAAGATGGTTCAAGTATGTACTTAAACATGATTTTATTATTGATTCCGTTGTAGTTTAAAGACAAAAAGAAGGCTTTAATGCCCTACTCCCCAATTGACATTCAATACTTCCAAACTGTCATTGAAACTTTTGTTCCTGATTGCACAAAACGCGTAAAAAAATTAATCAAGATCATCACTGCTCTTTTTGACATTCAAAGTCAGAATGACAGTCAAAAAAAATTTTTTTTTGTGAAAGGTTTAAATGGAGTGCCAAGTTGCGAACTTTTCGATTCCTCAACTCTTTTTCTTTAGTTAAGGTAAGAATATAACTCAATAGCTTATATAAATACACGTCATATAATAATGGTAAATGATGATTGTATAAAATGGGAATCTCTCTGAAAAAGGATGAAAGAGAGCATTGTATATTATTATCACTGAATACATTACTTGTATGATTGTGTATTTCTAAAAATTCCATCTTGATATCAATCGAACTTTTTACTGATTTTTGCCATCATTTTTAGGTATTGTATTATAGTATATTATGCTACCCTTGCTCTATTGAATACATAGTGAATGGTAAGTTTCTATTTTGTTTGCTGCTATTCTTTCTTTCTTTTACAATGATGATCAAAATGGTCAAATTATCATGCATCACCACGCAGAATAATCGTGTTGATATGATCCATTAGCATATCTGATAAAGAAAAAAAAGAAAGAATAATAGTCTTTATAATGATTATTTGTTCACTTTTTCTAATCTTTATTTTATTTACTTTTAGATTGCTTGTCATCATTTACTATTTGCTATTATTTTATTTTATTTTATATTATATTTTTTATTAAATAAAAAACCATTTTGTAAAAATATATTTGTTGAACATGAAAGTGGCTTGTTGTATTCATTAATACGGTATTTCTATTTTAACCAATCGAAGTGAAAACAGGTTTTTGTTTCGTAACAAGTGAGGTGATACATAACCAACAGAAAAAGGGTGCTTTAATAGAAGAAAGAAAGAAAACAGCTGTGCTTTTTATACTTTATTTTGATTGTGCATTTGAATTTGCCTGTGTGTGTGTCTGTTTTGCTCCTTAATTTATTTTTTTCTTTTTTTCCATTATTTATTTATAATTGGTTAATATTCCTCTTCTCTTTACCTGTATAATCAATGTCAGTTGTTTATTCAAAAGATACCAAAAGTGAGATATGCGCACCGGCCCCAACTCACGTATCCAAATTCCACTTTAAACTGTCGGACAGCAGTAACCATAGCAGCTCGACAGACATATCAACAAATGCGTCACAAAGCCCTTTTACGGTGCCAGACGACTTTCACAATACTTTCCAGAAGGAAGAGGCCAAGTCCCCAAAAGCAGGCTGGTTTCAGAGTTTCCATAATCAGCACAATACACAAAATAGTAACAAAGTCATTCGGAGAGTCGCTTCCGCACCCAATGCCAACAATAGCAATGTTGCTGTCAGTCCTTCCACGCCTTCCTTAAAAACGAGCCCCTCCGTTAAACAATTTCAGCGCATTTGCAGACGTACTTATTCATCCGCTAGCATTAAAATAAAACAAGTTGAAGTCGGACCTTCCAGCTTTTCAAAGATTAGAATGCTGGGAAAAGGCGATGTGGGCAAAGTGTACTTGGTGCGACAAAAAGGAGCGAATAAGCTTTGCGCTATGAAAGGTAACAAGATAAGAGCAACAAGGCTGTGTGTGTGTGTGTGTGTTCTAAAAACCATCTAGTTTTATCCAAGAAGGAAATGCTTAAACGAAACAAAATCAAGCGTGCACTGGCGGAACAAGAGATTTTAATGACATCCAATCATCCGTTTATTGTGACACTTTACCACTGTTTTCAGAGTCAAGACTATCTTTACTTTGTCATGGAGTATTGTATGGGTGGAGAATTCTTTCGAGCATTACAGTTACGACCGGGAAAATGTCTAAGTGAGCAGGGAGCAAAGTTTTATGCGGCGGAGGTTACTGCCGCACTTGAATATCTCCATCTGCAAGGTCACATTTATCGAGATCTTAAGCCTGAAAGTAAGACATACATATATATATTGTCTCATATTGTTACTATTACTGTTATTTACCCTGAATGCTAGATATCTTGCTGCATCAAAGTGGCCACATCATGCTGACTGACTTTGATTTGAGCAAAGGATCAAAACCACCAGGCAGTCCAAATGTCATCAGAACATCATCGAGATCATCGAATCAGTCGCCATTTATTGATACAAAGAGCTGTGTTGATGGCTTACGCACAAACAGTTTTGTTGGGACCGAGGAATACATTGCTCCTGAAGTCATCAAGGGCTGCGGTCATTCATTTACAGTTGATTGGTGGACTTTGGGGATACTCGTCTATGAAATGCTGGTAATTGCATATATGCAATAATGAATTGACATTTTGATTATTAATATACATGCTGTAGTATGGAACAACCCCTTTTAAAGGTGCCAATCGGAACGATACCTTTTCAAAGGTACTTCACATGGATGTTGTGTTTGGAAATCAGCCACCGCCCTATCGGTCCTCATTGTCGAGTCAATGCAAAAGCTTTATTCGCAAGTTGCTAGTGAAGGATGAACGACATCGATTAGGTTCTCGTGCTGGCGCGGGTGATGTCAAAGCTCATGGATTCTTTAAAAACCTTAATTTCGCACTATTACGAAACATGGATCCACCCATACAGCCTGCAGTGCAGCAGCCCGACGGTGTTGATGCTATTAACTTTAGAAAAATGAATGAAAGCTTAAGCTTAGATTTAGAAGAAGACGGACAGAATATCATTCGTCAATTAGATCAATCCAACCCTTTTGAAAAGTTTGATTCTCGTAAGTTTGATTCAAGTATTTTGATGTCTTCGTATTGAAACACTTTATGTTTTTACAGTTACGTTGTATCACCAAGGTGATTCAGATTCTGAAGATGAATTGTAAAATAGTAATAATAACAGTAGTAATAATAGTAATAGTAATAATAGCCATAATCATAATAATAGTAACATTGCTTTTTTTTGTCATTTAATAATAATAATAATAATAATAACCATCATCATCATCATCTTACTAATAATAAAATACATGGAAAAGTTACCTCTCATTATATTTGGGATGTATATATTAATACTAAAATGGATGTATGAGTATAAAAGGTGATTGCATAACATTCATTTGAGCATCGTATCAAAGTCAAAATCGAGAACATGGACTTAGGCTTTGTGCCATGCCCGGAACTTCTTCTACCCTTTGATCCAATTGGCTCCTCTCCAGCTCTATACATGAATACGAGTATTGCTATTATTCTTCGATTATCAGTGAATATGAATTGATGTGTGTTTGTGTATATTTGACCCTTTTACAGTGTGGCTTTTTATTTTCAATATGGAATGATGTCAAAAATGAGTGTATTTTGATTGTTAACTTGAGTACAATAAAATGAAGCAAAATGATTGGATGGGAATTTAAAAAAAAATAAGGCTACACAAATAAAGAAGATAGGACAGAAGAACAAACTTGTTAAATTTGCGTCTCTTATTCATTCAAAAACAAAAAAAAAAATGGCTCATTTTGACACAGATCCTAATGGAGCTGATGTTTATTCACGACCCTTGGCACCGTGGGAGGATCAACAACCCGTCTCGCCTACTGCTTCTTGGAGCGACCTGAAAGATCCCACCATTCAAATGAAGCCTGGTGGTGTTGGCTTTGGTAATTTACATCGAGCAGGCTCCAATTATAAACCTCTTCCAGAAACCAGCACAAGCACAGAACGCATTGACAAAGTAAAAAGAAATGTGCTTCAAACACCTGCCTTCAAGACTGCCATTGCTGCACTCGGTAAGAAACAACCGCGTGTGCCATCACGCGATCGAACAAGAGAGGAGATCGCCAAAGGTACTAGTTGGGGCATCAACTCTCTTACAAAAACACCATTCTGGGCTATCAGCGATGACTCTAATCCGTCCTCGGTACCCCAACAGCAACAGGCTGATTATTATCAGCAACCGATAGAGTGTCAGCAGGAACCAGTTGAGGAGAATGTATTGGCAACATTTGATATATCCTTTGTTAGTGATACGGAAATGGGAATATCTATCACTCCATCAAAAACCAATGTACCACAGCAGAATGGCGCTGCATTCCAACCAGCGGATATGACTCTGGAAAAGTCAACTGACAGCTCTACCGTTTCTACTCAACCGCAGCCCACTGCCACCACTTCTCGTAGTTCATTCGGAAGCATCGGCTATGGAGGAACTGAAATGTCAATTTGGGAAAATATGAGAGAGGAGGAGCGATTAAAGGCGGAAAAGGAGGCGGCCGCAAAGGCCACAAAATGGAATCCAAAGGCCCAAGCTTTTCAATTTACCCCCAATCAAGCGGACAAACCTATTACTCCCATATTTGAATTTGCCAACCCAAACGATGGACCAGAGAGACCGTTTTTTACCTTTACTGGAAAGGACACTAAAGATCCACCTTTATTCGACTTCTCTACCGCTCTGAATGCCACAAAAATTAGTTCTTCCGATGAAATGCAACAAACTGAAGAAGAACAGGATCCCAACTTATTTGCACAAGAGTCACAAGAGTCACAAGAGTTCACTTTTAGCTTCCCAGTGTCAAAAAAGGTTGTGATTTCATCCCCACGCAGTGATACCAATACATTTAGCAAAAAGCCCAATCCCGAGGCTCCTGCCTTTACACCGACACTCTCCAATGCATCCGTTGCATCATCATCATCATCATCTAAGCCTGCTTGGAATCCAAAAGTCACCGAGTTTGTGCCCACTGTAGCCAAAGAAGAACCCATACCCGATCTCAATATACCAAACTTTGTGACCCATCCAAAGTCTACCAAGGTGATCATCAAGCCACCACAAGAGGAAGACATTGCCGAGGATTTGCAGTCGCAAACGCAGCCAGAAACCACAAGGGGCCTCCAAGAGCCCATCACCTTGTTGAAAATAAACATCTCGTTTGCTCCCGGTGTCACTGGCATCCTTATGGTTTTTGAGGAGGACATCCCAAAGCATGTGGTCGCTGAGTTTTGCCGAAAGCATGATTTGACCATGACTCAAAAGGCCCAAAACTCTTTTATCGATACCTTGGCTAAGCTAAAGCAGGCTAAATTGAATAGCTTATCCAAAAACAAGCAACCTTGATTCATACAGATATACATACACACATATTTTTAAAAAAAAGGGGAAAATAGTATCAAAGTGATGTGCACATTACTTATTAATAATAAAATACATCTTTGCCTTTACACACACATATACAAAGCACAGTTTGTTTATTTATTTATTTTCAATCAATTTTGCAA
Source organism: Backusella luteola (assembly GCA_024140195.1). Classification (NCBI taxonomy): domain Eukaryota; kingdom Fungi; phylum Mucoromycota; class Mucoromycetes; order Mucorales; family Backusellaceae; genus Backusella; species Backusella luteola. The sequence goes on from VCJC01000443.1 coordinate 34,458, forward strand.
CCGAAATCTAACCACCACACATTTCCATTTCTTGCACCGTAAACAACACCCATACTACCAATCGCCAACCTTGTCCTCATAAAATCATAACCATCCGAAAGATCATCATCGTCTCTAAAACAGTCCTCTAATTCGATCCAAGTCTTGTTTGGTGGCGGTGTAACACATGCTGCGGTGGTACCATTGAGTGCATACAGCGCAATTTCTCCACTTCGATTGAGGGTTGCTATACGTTGATCATGCACCACAATGTTGATGATTTGTTTGGCTGCCGATCCCAGCGGTGTTGAGCGGATCGAGTGCACAAGTTGAGGCCGCTGACTAAAGTCAGGGAGTGTGATGGGCGGTGGCTTGTTTCGTTTTTTGAGGTATTGGTCGGTGCGCATTTGACATGCATAACCATAGTCGTTGTAAGAGCTGTGCCGCCTAAGTCGGACCGACCTATATAATTCGCGAGATTGCTTCTTTCGTAGCGTCGATGATGAGGACTTACTGGGTCGTGGGGGCTGATCAAGTGATGTGGTTGATTTGTTGAGTCCCAAGAGATTAATAAATGTAGTAGATAGTCTTCGTTTAGGGGATGGTATATTTGATGAGGATTGCTGTAATAATTTTGATGATGATGACTGTTGCTCTGATAGCTCTGTTGGTGATGTTGAATTAGGAAAACCCAATGAAGAGGAGGAGGGAGAGCAAGGTGGCGGTCGTGGTCGCTGTGAGGGCGTCCATTTGTAGTGGTGTATACGGCGAGATGCATGTGGCGCCAATACAATGGATAGGGCATCATCATATGTAATACATGGTAAACTACACACAGTTGTATAATGTGTCACGGTATCTCTCGAACCATCTAGAATGTCTGAAATGTGCATCAATCCATCCACACTGACTGTAATTAATCGGTTTCCGGATAAGAACACGTTATGTGGTTGATTATCGAATGCCTAAATGAAAAATGAAAAGGGGGATTATCTTTTATTTTTAACAACAATAACTTCATGTTAAATGATATAAATATAATAACCCCCACTCTATACTGTTTTTTTTTCCCTTCTCTTACTAGATATATTTGGTATCGTCTACTTACCCTATTTAACAAGCGTATCCCTTTACGCCAATTCCAAACAAACACAGCAGAAGGCTTACGCCCTGACACTGCAAAAAAGTCTTGGTTGACTGAAACAGTATCGGGGACAAACCATGGGTGGCTACCACATTTGAGGACTTGGATCGGGTCTGATTTACTTCCTTTGTTCATATCATAAAACATGCATTTTCTACGTATATAAAAAATAAAGTCGCATGAATACATGTATATATAAATACTCCTAAACGTATAATACATTACGAGCCTCTCTGTGCCACAACCAGTATATTCAAATCAGGCAATACATCCACACACTCAATGATGTTATTATTATTCTGAATATCCCCAAAAAACCATTTTGTAATGTACTGAAACTTTGAATCCTGATATTTATACAATTTGACGTTATTGTCCTCCGATAACGTTACCAATATATTGCTCTTTAACTTTAAGCTGAGAATCCTGCTAGTGCTGTTGGACAACTGATGCAAGTGTTGTACACGACCCATTCTCCAATTGGCGCAGGTGATCGCCCGACAATAACGAGTTTGCCAATCCAAGTCCTCATGCTGCTGTTGCTGCTGTTGCTTATGTGCATAAATATCAGGAAACTGCGTATTTAATTGATGGTACCGATTCTTCCAAATGTTTGGATCTGTTGCTAGTCCACACCAATACTTACAAGTCTGTACACACACATGATTTATTACTTTTATTCCCCCTTTTTTTTACATTACTCAATTATACACTTACAAGTTGTACTCGCACCAAGTCTTGAAAACTTAGCAAGGAAAATATTTTGAATACCACTTCTTTTGGAAACCTTGAAACTAAATCAGTCTGAATTATCGGTACAATATGCTGTTGTGGCTGGTGCTGTTCTTTTATGAGGTCCAGTTCACTATGACTGTGATAGGTTGTCAATAGACTCAGTTTACGTAACGGCTTTACTAATTCCTGAACTGACTTTCTACGAGTCATATCGAAATTTTTTGTAAAAAGAGAGAGAAGGGGAAAAGGAAAAAAAAAAAAAA
>VCJC01000046.1:0-20676 GCA_024140195.1 Backusella luteola
AACAGTCTATAGTGTGACCATCTAATTTAGATACTTTATTTTATTTTGGGGACGAATGGGGTGCCTTAACTCCTGCAGTTTAGAACCTGTACGGAGAACTATCGCACGGCCTCTGGCTTATTTAATGCAACGTTTAGGGCCATCTTTGTGCGTATTAAAAGCGCCAAAAAGGAAAGACATTCTGCACCGACATCAGTGCCATTTTTTTTTTACTCCTGAAAAAAAAAATAGTACGAGCACTTTCTATACCATTGGTCTCGTCAATTGAAGAACGTACGTGTGACAACATCAACAAACAAACAAACAAACAAACAAATCGGAATTAAAGGCGCAAAAAAGACTTGTTCGAGTTGTGTACAAATATGGTGATAAATTAATAATAGAAACAGCTGATGCAACAAGATTTAGACACTTCAGTACTATACCATTCATTTTAAGAAGTGATTAAATTTCTTATCAAAGATAAACTAAATAATTTAAGGTTCAAAAGTAAGAAAGAAAAAGCGAAATCGGCCATCTGCCTCGTTGATCAAAGCGCGCGTACTTGGCAGGGGCCAGCTCTCAAATTATCATCGGGTTTTTCCTAAACCACTCAATGACTACACTGGAATGCATTATTCAATTGGTTGTGATGCAACTAAATAATATATTTTTCTTTAATGATGAAGGATAATGGATCCTAGATGGAACACTTGTCGCACATTTGATCTGAATACATTAAACGACTTTATTAATTTTTGAGACTTTTTCTTTTTGACAGCAGATGCGGTAATATTTCTCTTCAAAACAAATACATCTAATTAAAACTTCATACACTTACTTTAAGTATGTATTGCTGCAAAAGATGCATTGACTGTAACATTTAATTTATATCCCAATTTCGGATAACTACAAACTTTGTCAGTCCATTACTGATCTTATCACTTCTCTTTAAAGATTTGGCAGAGTAATTGACTTTTACTAAATGTTTTTAATATTGAAGTTGTTCTTTTTGGCTAGAAATGCTCCAAGAAAATAATTATAAATTCAATTTAAAGTAACTGAAAAAGATATAGACATGCTTAAATGGCATCAAACTTAAATAACTTTAACAACATAGTACTTATTAATCATTGATTAATTGGTTTAGCTTTCCTAACATTTCCATGGTAACTGTAAAATAAACTTGTACCTTGTTTGTTTAACAATAGTGATACCTTTTAGTGCATCATTGATCCACTTTATACTATAAAAGAAATCATGTGTTGCATCTGCCATTACTTTTCATGGTATAATTGAGTGTGCAAATCAATATCTGGATGATTTAAAAGCGAACTAATACAGCAAAAACTGTGCATTTTAGGTGCTTAAATCCACTAACACCCAATCTTTGGAATCTTGAGACAACAACCAGTAATATTTATTTAATAATATCGATAAAAACAAAGAGATTCCAAAACAAATATATGGTAATGGGAACACAAACCCGAAACTTCAAATACATAACAACAACAAACACTTTTCTTATATCTCCTTTTTTGAATACCAGTATTTGCTCTGCTATGAATATAATCTACTTTCCAGATAATCACATTGATAAACCTGTTTTTTTTTTGTTTTTTTAACTATATCTCTAGTAATGATATATGTTTGTAAAAACAGTATTGTACTACTCAATGCTATCCAATGTTTTTTTGTCTATTTTTATTTTCTACTTTTATAAAATAAAGAATAATTATTTTCTACTGTATAGATTCATTATAATTATAGTAGAAAGCAAATGTATAGTAAAAGATAAAGTGAACGCGCTTATATTGGTTTTAAGTCTTGAATGCATAACAAAATTCAGTGATCCCACGCTGGGTGCATCGGTTTTATTTTCCTAAAGAGAAAAAAAGAGCGCACTTCCCCTTTTTCATGTATTTTAAATGAAATAAAGTAAATCTATCACCCATTTGCCCTGTCGTAACAGACGAAAATAAAGTTAAATATGAATTTAAAGTAATCTCAATCATTTGCAAATCCTTTTTATTATTTTGATCAGCTTATCCCTTACATTTTCTTCACCCTGCAGCGTTTAACACTAAAGTAAAAATGATATTTAATATGACTAGAAGCCACGCTTGCATAAATGGAATTGGATACAATATCCATACTCAAACCTTAGTGATTTTTATCATTGTTTATAGTTATAAACAAGATTATAATGAATTATAATAGCATAGTCATCTTCTATTAAGAAATATATATATATAATATTTATTCAAACATATCTATTTAATCGTATTATTATTGAGTAAAAGGGATGAATTGATCAATTATTTACTAATTTGGAAAAGCAAGCGAAGAACAAAAAAATTGATAGGGTGGTAGTATTTTTTTTTTATCAAACAAAAAAGTAAATCTGACCATTTTCTGTACAAGCGTAATCTATCCATTCTCCAGCAGAACGTGGTAAACCTTTTTCCTCTTCCATTTCCATTGCTATTACTAATAGGGTAGAGTCAAACTAAATCATCACTGATCAGTAAATAAATGAAAATTGTATGATAGAGACAAAGTGTTAATACAAATAATCTATTAGATAAAGAGGTGTAAACATGTGTTTAGTTAATTCTGTGTGTATTTGTGTGTGTGTGTGTGTGTGTGTGTGTGTGTTTATGTGTATACTGCGTGTTGTGTGTATTGTATATAATTTACATAAATATATACATTTATATACAAATGGATCATATGAGGCAATGAAGGTGGATAAAAAGCTAGTGTAGAAAATATAAAATCATTCGCATTCATCTATAATTTATTTTTTCCCTTCTTCCTTATTAAAATTAAAAAATAACTAGAATTGTCTTTTTCCCCTCATCTTTCATCATAGACATATTCCCCTTGGTACGTAACCCCTTTTTTTTTCTGCTGTTTGTATTGTCTGTTCTAACCTTTATCTCTCTCTCTTTTTTTCTTTCTCTCATCTTTCCATTCCTTTTCTTTCTCTTCTTTCTCTTTTTATACTTACTACTTGAATTACCTTTTACACTCTTTTATTTAATCTGGCTTAGTTTACTTCAATTTTATATAGATTATTTTTATTATAGACAATATGTTAGCTTGTCCTCAAGATATTTTCTTTCGCAACAGCACTATGCCCCATGAGGACAGCTATCAAAAAGCATGTCCTTCCCTTCACACTATGAAAACGATGTCAGATTGTCAACATAAAGACAAACGAGCAAGACTTCATCGAAAGAAAAGCATTATGAATCCTGATAATCTCATAAGTGCTGCAAATGCAGTACCAAATGGCGTCAAGGATAAAGAAGAGGTAACATTTGTTCATTACAATTTTATCTGAAAATATTAATATTTTCGATTTTTTTAATTTTGTGTTTACAGCAAGTATGGCCACCTGATGTAGAATCTGCTTTTATTGAAGGTAAATGCTGCAATGTAATTCAAACAAATATGAATACAATGTAAATATGGTCCTTGTGTTACTAAAAATCAAAATTTATAACAGCTTTAGAGTCGATTCCTAAATTAGGCAGACGTAAAATCCTTGTCAATGGAAAACCTTGTGGTGAGTGTCAGAGCATCCTCCTATTGCATTGTTATTTTATTGACTTTTTTCTCTTCAAAATAAAATAGGTAGAAACGAGCTGATATCAGATTTTATCTTTCGCAAAACTGGAAAAATTCGCACAAGAAAGCAAGTCTCTTCCCATATTCAAGTTTTGAAAAATACACGCAAAGGCGATTCCCACTGTAAGATATATATAAAAGCTTATAATAGCCTTCTACCATTTTTTTTCTTGGTATCCCCCTATCCCCTTTTTTCTCCTCATCCCTTTTTCTTTGTTTATTAACACTTCCTTTTTTGGATTTTCTCATCTAGTTATGCGTCTATTGACTGATTCCGTTGACCTTGATGACAACCGTAACGCGCACAAGCAAAAGACAAACCGATGTCACCAACAGCAACAGAACCACTCTAACATACAGTCAATACACCATAACCAAATGAAAAGTGCCATGAACACGAATGGGGTTGTTGGAGCAGTCAAAATGAAGACCTTACAATCCACAGACTCATTTTCCTCGGATGACTCGTCCATTAATTCGTCCCCTTCACCAACCGACTATGTATTCGATATTATGTACGGTGATCCTAGCCAGCAACATGCACTTTCCATGCTCGGACTCAAAGACTTCTATGACCCATTCCAACAAACCTTACTTGGTATGGGAACTGATCCATTTGCTGCTGTACTCGATACTACATCAAGTGGAGCCAATAATACCAACTCTATCAACTCGATCGACCCTATTTTTGGATCTACCCCCATTCCTGAAACATGTTCCACTTTTCCAGAAGCTTTGTCTACCCAAGCCAATAGTAACAATTTCAGTAACCTTATTCTTACAAGTAGTGCATCGCATGTTGACGTTGACCAAGATACGTTTTCGGAGAAGGAAACATCATTATTCAGTAAATCTATGGCTAATAAAAGAAAGTTTGATCAAATTTCAAATATGACCTCTACTGCAGTGGTGGATTACCCGGCTAAAGATTTGGCTGCTCCTGATTTTCCACTATGGCCGAATTACATCTGTCTCTATCTAGAGTATTCACTTCCATATGATCTATGCAGACCTCTTTCACATAATTTGTCACAGCTTCCCCATTGCTATCCAAACTCTCTTCCATCCGCCACTGTTGATTCTATACCCAAGGAAAAATGCCCTCCTATTTCATCTTTGGTACAAAACTCAAAGAATGCCGTTTTACTTGCAAAGGTAAAAAAAATATATCTCACTTTATGCATGTACGAAAATTAATCAATATAGTTTATTTTCAGACTAAGCTTGACTTAAACCTTAATATATCAGACTTTGTATTCAACAACACATCATTTTTCGAGACCAAAGACAGACGCACCATTGAATGTACCACTACCATCTACTCTTTTGGTAACGTTGTCTTAGAATCAAAAGAAGTACAACAAGCCCTGTGGGTCAACGATGGGAAATACATGTATAACTTTGTCTTTGTCAACCAGTTCTTTGATGCATTTATGAAGGGTATCCGATCACTGCAATCATGGGAAGAAGTTGATATTGCAATTAATAACCTGTGCATTATTCAGGTGAGTAATTTCTCAATTTATCATTTGTATAGTCAAACTTTTACCTATCTTTAACTCTACCTATATAGTCCTTTGAAGACGTTGAAACTAAATACAATGGTAACTCCACAACTCCGCCACCCACATCCAATGAGCTATCAGAGGCGCAAAACCATACTCCCCTTTTGGCAATGGTTTACGAATTCGAGAGAGGCAATGGTACTATTGAGATCTCAGCCATCAATGATACTGCTACTTCTGAAAAGCTTAATATCGGAGAAGGCCTTGAATTCTTAGGCGAAGATGCTGATGTTAGTATATAAAACAACAAAAATATGGTATAGCTCAGTCACAATAGTTTCACACACAGAAAAAAAAAGGGGAAGGTAACTTACTTTCATCCTCGAATGTTTGATATACATAGTTCATACTTCAACACAAATACCATTAAACGTATAATAATGTTTGCCCTTACGTTTATTTACTATTTGGTTTTATTATAATTACATTCTTATCAAATTCTAATAAACCTCTCTTTCCCCTTTTAAATCCCTTTCACTACCATCTCCCCTACTATTACATAAATTTATGCTATTTCATGATTCTATACCATCTCGTATGTAATAATATTCTCCCTATTTAATACTTTTATTTTATTTTTCTTTTCATCAGAAATATCGTAAATATATATCTGTAAATAACAAACAAACAAACAAATAAATTATTTTTTGCGATTCAAGTATCGTCTCAAATCAACAGAAGCATATATATTTAAGTGCCCTTTATACCTAATTCTAAGCCAAAAGCGAAAAAAAAAGGCAAATACACTTTAAATAGAAAGTGCAACGCTCGCTAAACGGATTCCACAACAAAAATGTGCGTTCATTTTTTGTACCCCGACTTTTTATTGTTAATAAACGCCATGTATTTCTCATTTTAATAAATCACATTTTGAATTTTTTGGAACCTGAGCTTTTCACTCATATGCTCTTTGTGTGGTGTTGATCGATGGATCAACAGTAGAGCTCTCTGGTGCAAGGTTTAGTGTATTGCATAACTTTAAAAGCAATTATAAAGGTTTGAAAGAGGATACCACAACTGATAGCCATCGAAAAAAGCACCAACTGAACAAGCTCCTTAACAAGGTCGTGAATACTGATTAAAAAGTGGATAAGAAGGATTATGAGTTATCTATCGACCGAAGGGGTCGTATTTTCTACCCCTCTGGGTTATTTTCACAGTGAGAAATTATGTAAAACCATCACGTTAATTTTTTTAATAAAAACCAGTGTCTTCTGTCTTAATGTACAAAGTGTATCTTAGACAATACATATCAACTTCAAGTTGTCATATCATCTCCTTTAGGTTATTTTTATTTTATTTTATGAAAATTTTAGCTCGTAAAATTCATTGTTGGGAGAGTCACATTTTTGAAATAGGACGCGCATTTATGCCAATGACTCTATATACACCTACATGTATAAAAAAAAATCATACATATCATATTTAAAGTATTATATAGACCTATTATTGTTATTAGACTTTCAGAAAAAAAAACTCGAGTGTTTCATCATAAATGATCGTTTGCTGTACCGAGATAATGAGTGACTTTACATACTTCGTAGCAATGTTATAGTAGACATTCTTGGCCAAAATTAAAAGCGTATAGTAATGATGGCATATCACCAATCAAATTATTCCAAATGAACACTCTTCATCTTGTAAGAGTAAATGTCTTTTTGAGAAAAAAAAATGTCACCAGATTTTAAATAATAAAGATTGCTCATGCATAATAAAATATACTCTGGCATAAAACATTTAGAAAAGAGGTTAACTACTAATAGGAAAGTAATCAACATTATATTAACTACTAGAAGACACAAATTCATAGTGACTTTAGAGGGTAAGAGAAACCATGAAAAGTACAATTTTGGTAAATTATTGAAAATCATTTATACTGTCCTCTTTGTAACTTTAAAACAGCCCAACTGTCTTGCGTTAATATATTGTAACCCTTAAATAATTTTGTGACTAAAAATAGAGAGCTATGAGTGGCACACTGGCCTTAAATAGATGATAAAATCGCTGGGTATAATCTTAAAGTTTATTTGATATGTATCATAAATGATTATGATAATGGTTAAAATATAATGTACACTTCGATTTTTCCAATCAGATAAATGGGACGTACAAAAGGGAATCGCAAAAAAAAACTATTATTATCATAAGTTGTTCTTGTTTGTTTTGTTCTATTGTTCAGTGCTGTCATAATAATGTGTTATTCATAATAAAGTATTAAAGGCATATTAATTTCTTTTTGGCCTATCATTTCTATGTTTGTTGTTTTGTTTTATCGAATAAGGTATCTAAAACAATTGTCACACACCCTACTCCATTTTCCTATTGAGTAATGAGACTCTGATGAAAAAAGTGGCAATTGGTTGGCGCTATGTTTTTGGCACATCACATATCCACATCTAATAACACTGATTAGAAAAAAAAAAGGCATATGCACCAAAAAAAAGGAGACCCACCTTCTACAGTGATGGCGGCGATTAAAAAATGAAAATGCAGTTTCACATCGTATACCACGTTTCCTTGAATTCTGTACCTGAAATTGATACTGGCATTGGCTTTCTTGTGCGTCTGGTATCCAAATATATTTAGGTAGTAATACATATTGTGTCCGGCGTTCTTTAGTAGTTATATGCAACATGTAGCGATACTGGTATATTCTATAATGTCCACATTTGGTCGTCACAATGGCAGTCTACAAATATAAAAAAAGAAAACACGATGGTTAAAGTTTTTGTTTGTTTATTTTTAACTTATTTATTTGTTTACCTGAGTGTTGTTTGTGGATAACTCAGCCTGCTCAACCCTTTCATCCTCCATCGAGCTGTCATGTTGAGACACGCGGGTAGCACCAGACCCAGTGATAAGTATATCTGTTCCTTTTAAGCTTCCTTTAAACGAATGTACAACACGCCCTGTACCAACACCACCTCCGACAAACATCCCAATATCCCATCTCAGCTTATGTACCATGTTATCAGCACTGTCTTTCAAACGCTTGGAAATCGATTTTCTTTTATGATCAAGGCTTGCTGTCTCGTTTTCCGTGTGATACGCCCGTTCTGCTGCTGCATCACTTCTGGAGCTTTCTGGTTTTTCTAGCTTCATGTTGATATCTGCTGCTAGTTCTTCTAAAGACTCGATCATTTGTAGTTGTCTAATTGAGACCTCTTGACATTCACGAATTCGCTGTTCATACTGATGCTCTCGTTGACGGAACTGTTCATCTACAATCAACTCGGCCAGCATTAGTTCGCGTATTTTTTTTTCTGCCACAAGTGCCTCGATTGAAAGATTTTCAAGTTGCTCAGATTGGTTAATGCATGTTGTAATGAGGTTCATGTATTGCTCCTTCCACCCTCTTTCTTCTTGGAAGTCAGGAAACGAAATGGATGATGGTGACGAAGAAAGTGACATGGTTTCGGATAGTTCATCCAATTTCGAATGGATCATGTCGCTGCTTTGCGGAAAGAATGCAGTTGAATTCGGACTTACTGATCTCGACAACGGGGATATACTTCTGTTGCTGCCGGAATCATGTTCCTTTCCGTCCACTTCTAATTGAGACCATGTACTTATTTTATAATTTGAAAAATCCAACTTTTCCTCATTCAAAGAGCTGCGATGATGTCTTTGAAGAGAATGTTGCGGATAGGATGGTAGATCAAGCTGATCTTCTTTTTCAGAAACACCATTACTGTCTTGTGCCAGTTGGAAGGAGGAATGGTTACCATTAGATGAGGATGAAGAAGCGGCAGAGGAAAAATAGCATTGTGATCGAGTCGTTTGGCGACTCTGAGGCACGTGAGGAGTGATATTACTGAAAGCAGATGAAACGGAGTCTGATCTCACCAGGCTAAATCTAGATAAACCAGAAGGGGGTATCGAGCCGGAAAAAGAAGACGAAATGGAGATCGGTGATAAACAGGAATTGGTCCTTTCCATGACATATTTCTTTGCTTCATCATCGTCCTGTAGAGATAAAAGTTCCTGAATTTGAAACTCTTGCATAGACCGCGTGATGCCAGTAATTTTTTCTCTAAGCATTTCAAAGGCATCTGTTCGGGCCCATAAATCGCTTCTAATTTCTGCATCATCTTCAGGGCTTTGACTGATAATGCTGGAGCTGTTAGATGTTCTCCTGCTTGCATCAGCAGAAGGCATAACAATATTTGTATCTATCTGATTCAAATTTGAAAAAGAATATTTTGGATAGAGTTTCCCATTATAATTGCTTGTCTTTTTTGGTGAGTATTTACTGAATGATCTTTTTGTATTGTAATTATTACTGTAGTTGTTGTCTTTTAGAATTATTTCTCCCGGGTCTTCCTGGATTTTTTGTTTGAATAAAGATCCTGTATTGATTGTTAAAGAAGTAGACGGCTCGTTATTTTTCATCATAATACCGGCTTGCTTTTGTCTTGATATATCATAACCTGTAGAATTTGGATAATAAATAGACTTGTGCATTATTTATAACTATTTGTGGTATTGTTTTGCTTTTAATGTTTCTCTGTTTTCTTTTTTCTTAAAGAAAAATGAGAAAGTGAGAGAGTATTCGGTTAAGTAAGAAATAAAATTTAAAAAAGTGAAAAGAAAAAGAAACTAAGAACAATTTAAAAGCTAAAAGAAAAAAATAAGCAATGACACAAAAAACTCTGCTTTTTGTTTGTTTCGAATATAACCTTTTGCTTCTACGAGTGACAGTGTTTGTGACGTCCCCTCAAGCATTTAAAGACCTTCTATATCTACTTTCGATAAGACCATTTGTGTTTCTACCTATTTTTTATTATTTTTTTAAAACCAAAAAAGAGAGGAGCAATGGAGTTTAAGTCATGTTGTTTGCCGGTTTCTAAAATGGTGTGATATCAATTTAATAATAGAATGGAATGATCTCCTGTCACCCATCTATCTAACGCTATATTAGTTAGCTGCAAATCTAAGAAAGGCATATTGTTTATTTATTATGAACTTTGTTTTTGCCATTGTTTCTTTCTTTAGATAAAAATCGTATATACTTCACTAACGCTCCTTAAAGCATGCTTATCTAGATAAATAAAGTTCACTTCTATTACTATTTTCTTTAAAAATATGTATAATATCAGTTCTTCAAGCACTACTCATAACGCCGTATAAAACATTTTTTTCGTGCATTTTTCTTTGCATCTGTTGCAGATGTTTGTCGTAAGGTATCCGTATTAAAGAAATAATTGTAAGTCCTCTCCAGTACTATGACAATGATACTGAGCCTCCTTTTTATATGTATTTGTATTCATCTGTCGTCCTTTTGTCTTACTTTTACTTTTATTTTTGCCATAAGAGAGAAGCATTTATTTCAAATATAGTAGAAAATGCACATATATACTTGATCATAGGTTTAGATATGCAGAATTTGATATACGCAAAGTGTATTACTTTTTTAAAAAAAAAAAACTAGAAAAGGAAGACAAGATAAAATAAGTTTTACATGTGTCATGCACTTCAGAAAAACAACAAAATAGGTAAAATGCAAGAGAGAAAGAAAAATTCATAGTTTTGTTTTATATATTTTTGGAAAGACACATTACCTCAGAAGCTTATAAACATAAACACTTGTAACGTAAATAGAATAGCGATTTATGGTTTTAAATGACCCATCATACATGGTCTAATCGCGTGATGATCAAAAGGAGTTTTTATTTTTAATGATATTCGCATTATTCACATTGCTTGAGCTTGACACAACATTGTAAAGCGTTTGCTGTGCGGTTTCAATAGATATTTGTAAAAAAGAGGGACATGAAAAATAAATAAAGATGCAATATTGTTGTTGTGTTATTTTTTGAAATCAAATAATACAACTCAGATTCTGCCAAAGGTCAATCATACGAAATGGATACAGGTACAGCTATTTGCATTTAAAAATCAAATTTTGCTGCGACGTGGTTATGCGACATATTGTGGTAATAAATAAGATATGCCCCATCGTTAGATGGTCTTTTCTTGTTGTCGCTTGGTATCTAATTCATTCTAAGAAATAGACTAGAGCTAAAACTACAAGCCAGGAAAACTTTTTTTCTTATTATTACCTTGTAGATCTATTACCATGAACGTGTCTTTCAATGAATCTCTGAAATCGAGAAACAGAAAAAATACCTTAAACTATTTCTTATTGCTGACATCTAAATATATTTTTAAAAAAACGTAATGGAGGGGTCTAGTGTCATAGAACCAGTAGTTTAATAACAAAAAATGGACCGAAAAGGTTTTTCTTCAGTTTCTAAATAGGTATCTAAATTATAGCAATATTTAGTATCAGTCAATATAAGTACTTAAACTGTCATCTCAAAACGAAAACTGTATTTTATTTATGGGTCTATGAACAATTTTGATAGACACAAAGTGAATTTCATTTCAGTAATGAGCACAAAACCGGCGATATATTGAACACAGCTCATTGTAAAAAGATGCTATTGCTTCATACAATATGCCAATTTAGATAATAAACCAGTTATAACCAGAAGACATACATTTATTGCTTGTTTTATGCGTGATATCTTTGAAAAGATAAGTGTTTACCTTTTTCATTTTCCAAAAATTTGGTTCTAAAAGAAAACTGCTGTACACACTGTAAAACTATTTCACTTTTTTTCCCTCGTGTTAACTACTTCTCACTTCGTGGGAATTTTCTTGGCCAATGATAAAAGAAACACCATTATATTATAGGTTTTAAAAAAGCATGTTGTTTTATTATGGAAAGAAAATTGAAATTGTGTAAGGGATAATAGTAAAAAAGTATTAAAAAGGCTCAAATAAAAATATAATAACAAAAAAAAAATAGAGATTTCAAGCAAAACTCTTGCTCGTTACAAAAATTATTATGAAGCTCTCTTTCTATCGACTCTAAAATATAGTTGCAGTTTTTGGGAATTTAGATACCCTTAATGATGGCCTGAGCAGCAGCAGTGGCGTCAATCTGAGCAGCAGCCTTAACAGCAGCACCAATGCAGGTCTTAACAACAACCTTCTCATCAACATCAACGCTGACGGAAACCTTCAAAAGGAGGGGAACGTTGACCTGGATGTCATGAACAGCGACCTTGATCTCCTCCTGAACAGTAACACGCAAGTCAGTGGCAATCTTGGGGAGCTGAACCTTAAGGGCAGCCTTGACCTTGGCTTCAACGTCGACAAGGATATCCAAAAGTTGTTGCTGGGTAAGTGTACCGGTAATGGTCTTTTCGAGGTAGGCTTCTATGTCCTTGTAGACCTTGGCTTGAACTTGAGCCTTGACTTCGGCATCAACATGAGCCTTCAAGTTCTTGACTGCAGCATTGGTGACAGCTTGGATCTTAGCATCGCCAACGGAGACAACGCCTTCGAGGACATCGACCTTGACATCAACGCCAGCCTTAACCTCGGCAGCAATCTATATAAAATAAATAAGTAAATCAATGCATTATCGGTACTATAAAGATAACTTACGTTGGCAGTGATGGTAGCTAAAACTCTAGCGTAAACATCAGCCTTGACCTGAGCTAAGACCTTAGCAACCAAAGCAGTGTTGGCCTTGATAGGGAAGTTGGTGCGCTTGAGCAATTCCTTGGTGTCAAGAACAGGAGCGCCGTTAAGACCAACAGCGGCGCCAGTACCAGTGGTGTCAACAAGGCTGTTAACGGGGGCGGTGACAGGGGCGATGACATCGGATGTCTTGATAGGCGCTTCAGGGATAACAGCAGCGGAGGCAACAGTGAGAGCAGCAACGAAAAGAGCAACGGGAGTGATGGAGAACTTCATTTTAAATAATTGAGAGTTTCTAAGGAGAAATGTTTAAAAAAAAAGAATGAATGTGTAAAAGTTGTTTGAATGAATGTGTATTTGATGATTTGAAAAAAAAGAAGTTGAACTATCATCTTTTTATACTTTTTTTCTCAAAGCATCATCGTTTTGAATAGCATAACGCTAAACAAAAGTGGCATAGACTTTGTATTCATATTCCTGGTAAAGAAAATACTGGTGGAAGTACAAATTATAAATCTGCTATTCTCAATAAGTATTGAAATAGGAGGTACGGGCATTTACTATAACGTTATTATTATCACTATTTCTTCTTGTTTATTAAAGCTAAGCAAAGAGTGCAAGATCTGAGATTATATTTTATTTATTTTCAACTGTTATGCACGATATGAATTATTGGATTGGGGTTTGAAAATGTCAAATGCTACACTACATTTCACATAATCTACAAATAAGGGAAAGAATCAATGCTCGAGCATGTTGTAGTTGAATGAAGTACATTTGTTAATTTTAGAAATAGTATTTTACTTTGTTTGAGCGAAGTTGAAATAACAAGATATTTAAGAAGCAAAAACCATTATTTAATACATACAGCGTTTAATTTTCATGCTAGATTTAGCGATCGTCACAATAATATTTTTTCTTTTGGAAACAAAAACTATTCTTTATTTCTATTTCAAGTTAATTCTGATCTAATCTATCATCTTTTCTGCGATATATTACAACAACCTTTTCCTTCATCGGAGTAAAAAAATAATATCAATAATTTTCTTTTTCTCTACATCAAATGAGTTGCATAGTGTTATAACACCACTGAAATCATAAATATTACTCATAAATATCCACACCTTAGCTAGTTAAAAAAAAAAACAAATAAACATCCAACATTCAAAGAGGGCAAGTCCAGATAGGCTAATTTTTTAATATGTGCTACAAAGCCGGACCACGTCCCCTCTCTCCATGAAAGGTGCCACAACTGATAATGCGCACCTTTCAAATACCCAAAAAGTCATTAGTCTCTTCTGAAAAATTTTCTGTCTACATGTATTCGGAATAGATCAAGTCGTATTGAGGGGGAAACACATTCAAAAAAGAACTGTAAATAGACCTTTTAATTTAATACCAAATATTTTTTTTGTTCAACAATACCCTTTTTTTTAATGAAAAAGAAATGGTCCTATTCGCATATGTGAAATTGAATCATGTCAACCAGTAAAAATACATTAATGTTACTACTACTTGATTACTTTTTGTATAAAATACATTAAAGTTGAATATTACCAAAGCACCCAATTGACTGATCATCATGTGAAATATGCGAAGTGGGGTCTTTAAAAATTGAATTTCCTCCATTTATCCTATTATTTTTAATAATAGAAAGAATGACACTAAAACAAAACTAGGATCCAAAACATGATTGTGTTCGAGAAGAAGAAAAACAACAACAAACAGGTTTTTTCTATTGATAGTATTCTTTGACTAAAATAATGGACCTATTCTTACTTGGTTTTGCCACTATTGAATTTTTTGCCATTAAAGTAGAGAGGATACACAAAAGAATTGAACTTTTTTCTCAAAGTTAAAAATTTGAATTGTGACATTTAAGTATTCAGTGAGGTTCTTAAATGGTTTATAACTTTATATATTCTACTCATTCACTAGTTCGAAGATTAAAAACGAAAGAAAGGAATTAAACAGCAAAACATTGGCTTCGGGAAAAACAACATTCTATTTTGTTTGTTATAATATAAAGTATAGCTTTCAAAAAACTGATAGAAGTAGAAGAATAACAATCTGACGTGATGAATGTACTACAATTATTAATTTAACATACACTTGATGCTTTGTTTTTGTTTTTTTCTCATTTTAATTTCTTCGTAGAAACTATTATCAAAAAAGTACACTTATCTCGTTTTTAGTTTGTTTGTTCGTTTCTTTATTAAGTCATAAAAATAAGAAATGAATAGATAATAAATCTGAATAGTTATATAAAAACTGACTAACTAAATAATATAGAAAATAACAACACGTAAGCTGGAAAATGTCTTGAGGATTATGCATCAATTTATTTGACACTCATGGTCTGTTTATCCTATTACAAGGGCGGAAGTAAAAAAATATCTTTGATCAATAAGTTGCAACCAATAAGCTAATAATAAAAGGGAAAAAAATCATTCCCCGAGATCTCTGGACGGACCAAACAACTGTAAAAATACGGGATATTTTAATTAAATTATCTTGGACATGTGCAAAAAAAAACTAGATGTATTAATGTCTATTACACTTTTTTTTTTGTACAGTTTCTTAGAATTGGTCTTTCATAATGAAGCTCACTGCGTGAAAAGAATTGTTGGTGGGGAAAGATAAATTGAGATTGTAATTATTTTTCCTCACATCGAATGCAGCAATTTATGCATTTCGCTTAAAATAGTATCATATAACATCTGTTCGTGCACTTGTCAGAAAAGCGAAGAGATCAAGAGACTATTTGATAATGTACACATTCTTTCCTTTTTAAAATAAAAAAGAGATATACATTCATCTGTAGAAAAATTGGATTTATACTCGTGACCTGTTCTCTTTTAAGTTTCATGTTTTTGCTTCCCTTCTCGAATAGTATGTGTAAGCTAACGCTGAACGTGAGATCACTCTAAGTTCTCAAAAAACTACCATTGGATGATTTACAAGACTTAATATATACTTACAAATAAATTATAAAACCGTCGAAAATAAGAGCAAAAGTAATGAAAGATAAAACTCAAAAGAATATAGTTCATTTTGGGGTTTGATTTCAATATACACGTTTTCGTTCTTCATTTTAGAAACATAAAAACATTTTTAGGGAGTAACTGTATTATCTTCCCGAAGAAGTGTCTGTGTATAAATGCACCAATCACGAAGTACCATTTAGCACGTTATGTGTGATCAGAAAGACATTGCATGTCAAATGATCAAGTCCGAATTGTCGTTCATGATAATAACAACGAAAAACACAGACTCTGAGAATATTATTTATCCATTTCAGTAGATTCTTTTATTGTGTTCTTCTGCCATACTCTTTTGATATATTTGATGTTTCTTAAGATAGTCTGGAATCGAATTATTCATAAGCAAGAAAGAAAGAAAAAAGAGAAGGAGAGATAGAGAGATAGAGAGAGACAAGTAAGATAACTTTTTTTTTTGAGATTCCCACATCAAATCTTCCCTGTGCATTAGGAAATGTCGATGATTGTACCAAAGTCAATTTATTTATTCATATGAAAGAGAGAAAAAAAGACAAAGCACGGTAGTTTTTTCTCTGTAATCAGAATAAGTACACAACTAAGAATAATTATTAGAGTTATTACAGCTTAAAGCACTCGTCAATCAAATAAGCAGTTTTTTTAATATTGACGATAAGGTTAGTGTTGTTTTTTCTCCACTTATTTCTTAAAATGGAAGCATTTCTTTCGATAGCAGTCTTTCAGGACAAAAATGATCTTTTTAAAAAAAATAAAGAGTGTACTGCATGGAATTGTGTATAAAGCAACTTATGCTATATTGTACATCCATTTGTATCATATTACATTAAAGTAAGATTAATAATCCAGCACGACATTATTACTTCAAAATACATATATACATTGAATCGGAATATACCACTCAGAAGCAAAAAGCTTATATTTATTTTACTTTAAACTGTCTGATAGGATTGAGATCAAGACGCATATTTAATAATAAATATAATAGCCTTCTTGAAGTCTATTATTGACTTATTATTATCGTAGTAAGAGAACACTTGATGCCGATTAAATTTATAAAAAATTCAAGATTATATAAAAATATATACTGAAGTTAACAGAAAAAATGATTAGAGGTATATATCCCCTCGATTTCCTATTTATATATTTCTATTTTGTCAAATTTAGTATAAACTTTAAAATTGCTTAGCCTTCAAAGTTCAGTGTGAGATAACAGCAAAAAAAAAGAGTTGTGACAGATTGTCAATTTTACTTTGTTTAAATAAAGTTTCTTTTACGAAAAAAACAGAGACTCTATGTATAGTATAATTGATTTTTGCATTGCTTAAATAAATAAATAAATAAAAAAGTCTTGGTCTATCTTAAGCAGAAAGAAAGGAATACTATTCATTACTTACTTCAAAATCATCAACGAGAATAAAGAAAATAATTAGCACAAATAGAATCTACGCATCGAGTTCTATAATTGTAATATATTTATAAAAACCAATTCAAAGAATACAATAAAAAGTAAGTCATACATATCACTTGTTTTTTTATACCCTCCCTATTGGTATGCAGCATTTTCTTATAAAAGTTAGTGAAGAACGAACAAAAGGAGAAAAGGGGATCAAAACACTCCTTAATTATTTTTCTATACTCAATAGGATAATGAGTGGTTTTCTAAAAACAGTCGAGGTAAACCTTAACTGTTTTAG
Source organism: Backusella luteola (assembly GCA_024140195.1). Taxonomy (NCBI): domain Eukaryota; kingdom Fungi; phylum Mucoromycota; class Mucoromycetes; order Mucorales; family Backusellaceae; genus Backusella; species Backusella luteola. The sequence goes on from VCJC01000046.1 coordinate 17,389, forward strand.
TAATGAATTTTTCCATGTTATTGGTGGATTCTGAAAATATAATCTCAAATGGCTTTATTTTATGTATTGACAACTTGTTTAATTGTTGCTATTATTTATAAAAACAGTAGAACGCTGTCGATTTGTTGTTTCTATTCATGAACTAATACAACTAACCAGAAAATTACATTATGATCATGTACCACATTTTATTATTTGTACACCAGAATAGATGCTTAGAATATCCGTGACTAGGTCGATTTAATCAAACATGTTCATATAATTTCAAAAGACTAGTGTTCGCACTCAGAACGACATTCATCAAATCCTAAATAACATGGTCTATTAGTATTTTATCGTAGCATTTGAGCTTATAAAATGACTCTGTATTGAATAAATGACGCATTGTATAATGTTGCACGCATATCCTTTAAACGCACTTTTACAAAAATTTCCAAAAATAAACACAAAAAGTTGGATGATATATGCATAAGACTTCCACCCAAGCAACCTTGTCAGTCCGTTGTATATATATCCCGGTTTTCCATAATAACATAATATTTCTCTTTGCTAACATGAAAATATATTTAGGGATGGTAACGTTTACTAATCATAAAGTACTTATCTGCCTTGAAGAATAATATTTTATTAGTTTACTGAATGAATTATAGCTGGATTCAATTTTTTTTTCTTGAATGCAAATATGTATAAAATCAGCCCTTTTTTTTTAAGATACTTTTTTATGTTGTACATCCGTTCATGTATTCTTGTTACTAAAAAGAAAAAAAATGCATGACCAAACAGAACAAGGTTTTTTTTAAAAAAAAAGCTCAAATACGGAAATTTTCAACTCCAGTTGGGTATACCTTATATATATTTAAAGCGTAAGATTTTATTTTCTTCTTCCTCTTCTCCCTTTCCTTCTTCTGTTAATTTTTTTTGCCATCTTTTATTTTCATATTGTGTTCTTTTTATTGTACATATTCTGTGTAGTTTGTTTCTTTTTTAAATATAAAAAATAGAAGATTGAATTTAAAAATGGCCGATTTTATCTGTCTACAATATACCACCGGTACCACCGATCAACAAAATGGCTCCGAGAATACTTCATCTTTTAGAAGATCTTTAAATTCTAATTTATTTGGTAGAAGATCTATGAACAGTCGCTCAAATAATAACTCGGGAATAGAGCCACAACAAGAATCAGTTCATATTCGCATTGTACCACATATTGATAACCCAAGTCGAAGCTTAGTGTTTAGTATTATTGAACGAGATCTGGAAGCAGGCCATGTTATTCGTGTGGGTCGATTCACTGATCGCATTGCTACTCAAAACCATATCTCTTTTAAAAGCAAGGTAGTTTCAAGAACTCACTGTGAAATTTGGTTGAATAATGATGGAAAGGTAAAGAAATGATATCATTATATGTGTAACGGACATAAACTATGAAACAAAGAGTAGTACAATAACAAAGACAAAAATAAACATGACTGACAAGTTTTTCGCATACAGGTATTAATTAAAGATACAAAATCTTCATCGGGCACATTTATCAATCACATCCGTCTTAGTCCAACAAATCAAGAAAGTCGAGCAGTTGAGGTGCGAGATGGGGATATTGTGCAACTTGGCGTTGATTATCAAGGAGGACTGGAGGAGATCTATCGAGCAGTCAAGATGAAGTTTGAAATAAACCGACCTTCCCAAGACTCAAGGCCCATCTCATATAGCATGTCAGCCTATAATAACCTACGCAACTTGACAAGTTTATCACAAAGTAGACAAACTGCTACTACGATCGAATTAGATCATAGTTCGGGCAGTGATGAAGAGGCTGAGCACAGCAGAAACCATGTGACTCAAAAAAATACAGTGTGTCACAGCAATGAGATTGAGGTCGAAGAGTGCTGTATTTGTTTATATGCATTAGCTCCATTTCAAGCGCTTTTTGTAGCACCGTGTTCTCATTCATACCATTTCAAGTGCATCCGTCCTCTTTTTGACAGTTATCCCGGTTTTCAGTGCCCAATCTGTCGTACGTACTCTGATCTCGATGCAAGTGTGGCGGTTGAAACAGAGGAGGTGATGGAGAAGTTTGGCTTATGCAGTGGAAAACGTAGTGCTACAGACAAGCCATCCCATGGCTGTGAAAAAAGTCCCATCAACAAAGCCATCGCACAAAATGGTACTAATAACGAGGAAGAGAAAGAGGGGGAAGCACCTTGTTCATCAAACTCCATGGTACGTCAGAGTTCTCAGCAACAGCAGAGCAGCTCATTTTCATCCGAACCACCTTTATCTACTACATTGGTCACTTGTCATTCAAACTTTTCCGGAGTTCATCCCACAGAGATACAGCCACATCCTTCAAATGCTTCTCGTACTGAACGTAAGTGGAATATAAATTTTACGAAGTATATAAAAAGTAAAAGGGCTATGTACATTTTTCAGTGCTTTTTATTTTATTTTATTTTATTTTACTTTTGGGGTTGATATATCTGGAAAAAGTGATTAGTACTAAAAAAAAGCCATATGTATATATGTATTTGTTATATATAGCACAGGACCAAGTTAATAATGCAGGAGATCACCGGGCAACCATTTTATTTGAAGACAGCACCAACAACGTGATGAATGAATATCACCAAAGCAGTAGCATCGAAGAAGAAAATGAAGATAATCAACCCATCATGATTTCCTCCAGAATGATTCAGCAGCAACCCAATAACCGAAGATATAACAACAATTCCAACAATCTCGTAGAAAAAATTAAGCTGGCATTTTCACCAGAAAGACGTAAATCTACACTGCATAAAAAATACAATAGGGATGAAGATATTCGGTTGGATAGATCAGAAACAGTATTTGATATGCCATCCACATCTAATTCATCCTCCCCACCTTCTAGTCCCCGAGTTCGAAATTCTTTAACACTGACACACACTCAATCCAGGCAGTCGATTCAGAATGCTCACTTGAATGAGATCATTGAAGAGGGCACTGTTATACAACGTGATAGACTTTAAAAAACTTAATATATCCTTTCTCATTGTTTTTTCCCTCTCTTTTTTATACGCATACATGTATCATATCTTTTCTTAGTCTCTCTTTTATGCATATATTATATATACTTCTATACTATTATTCTTATATATTCTTATATTCGTATTATTATTACCATATTATTCTTATTATTACTCTTTAAAAACGGTTTTCTTTTTTTTTATCTTTTTGGAGAAAAAATAAAGTTAAAAAACGTGATTGAAATGCTTATCTTTTTTTTTTTTTTTTTTTTTTTTTTTTTTA